>BQNB010000790.1:0-117500 GCA_026074375.1 Tanacetum coccineum
AAAAAGGACACTGCGTTTTGTCGTTTTGTGAAGGACAAAAGTACTGCGTTTTGTCTTATTAGGGACTGCGTTTTGACTACTACGTTTTGTCTCTGCGTTTTATGTCATTGCGTTTTGTCTCAAGATCCTGCGTTTTGTCTCAAGTTCACTGCGTTTTGTGTTACGGCGTTTTGTGTCACTGCGTTTTGTCTCAAGATCCTGCGTTTTGGTCACTGCGTTTTGTCTCAAGTTCACTGCGTTTTGTGTCACTGCATTTTGTGTCACTGCGTTTTGTCTCAAGATCCTGCGTTTTGGTCACTGCGTTTTGTCTGACTTCACTGCGCTTTGTGTCATGTGGTTTGTCTATAACAGGTTGCGATTTGCCACTGCGATTTGCTACATTGAAGACTCTTTTCTAAGTCAAATTAAACGTTATGCTGCCCAAATTTTGTCAGATCTTGTGGTTTGTCTAAGCACTGCGTTTTGTCTATTGAGATTTGCCTCTTTAGACTGTAATTTGTCTACTGCGATTTGACTAATTTGAAAAGACCTTTCCTGCATTTTGTGGAGAGAACCTCTGGCAAAAAAAATTTCTTGACTGCGATTTATCTTAGCTCTTCACTGCGATTTGTCTTAGCTCTTCACTACGATTTGTCGTAGCTCTTCACTGCGATTTGTCTACCTCATCTTGCCTTTTTCTATGTGAACTCACTTCAACCAAACCAAACCATACTTAAACAACATATCACCTAATCTAACAAACAATCATCACTTTTAACATACAATCACTAATCATTGTACCGATCCAAAGTTTATCATAATACAAGTAATCAATCATGTCTAGTAATTCCGATGATATTCAAGCGGCCAGTTCCGATACCCGCCCTTCTATGCTTGATAGGACTGATTACGAATCATGGTCACAACAAATTCGGCTGTTTTGTAAGGGAAAGGAAAATGGATTTTACATTCTTCAGTCAATTGATCATGGTCCATTCGAGCTTGAAACCACCAGAGACACACTTGGAACCACACCTGAAGGCGGTGTTCTTCTTGGACCAGAAAGGCCTCGCACTTATGATGATCTTAATGATAATGACAAGAAACGATTCGATGCTGATGTCCGTGCAACCAACATTGTCCTTCAAGGTTTACCCAAAGACATCTACAAGCTCATCAATCACAACATTGAAGCAAAAGCTATCTGGGACAATGTCAAAATGCTTCTTGCGGGATCTGAGCTCACCAAAGAAGACAGAGAATCTCAGTTGTATGATGAATTTGAACGTTTCAAGATGCTTCCTGGAGAAAACATCAATGAGTATTATGTCTGGTTCCACAAGCTCGTCAATGACATGAGGAATATCAGAATGACAATGCCTAACATTCAGCTAAACTCCAAGTTCGTGAACAACATGTCACCTGAATGGGATAGGTTTGTCACAGCCGTTAAACTCAACAAGGGACTGAAAGAGACAAATCATGAACAACTGTACGCATACTTGAAACAACATGAGAAGCATGCCGCTCAAGACTGGCTTATTATTGAAAAGATCACTCCAACTACCAATGATCCACTTGCTTTTGTCTCAAACGTTCAACCCTATGCTCAACTGTCACATGTTCAGTCTAAACAACATCCCTCTTCCTCAACACCTCTTCAGTCACCACATGTTCAATCTCTTCAGTATTCCTAATTTCCTGAATCTTCCCACATTGACTCTGGATATTCCCAAACTGATGAAATAATTGATACTCTCACCAAACAAGTTGCATTTCTTGCACAATCATTCAGAGTCACTCTCCCTCAGACAAACAACCAACTTTGAACCTCTTCTAACACCCGTAATCAAGCAACAATTCAAGATGGAAGGGTCGGGGTTTAGAATGTTCAAGGGTGATAGAATCAGAATCAAAGAAACTTTGCTCGGGGAGCTAGTGCAGCAGGAAATGGGGGAGCACAAAATAGAGCTTGGAATGCCAATGCAGGTCAAGGCAAACCGATCAAGTGTTATAACTGCAATGGGCTTGGACATATCGCACGGAACTGTACTCAGCCGAAGCGTCTACAGAATTCTGATTTCTTCAAGGACAAGATGTTGTTGATGCAAGCCCAAGAGAATGGTGCTGTACTGGATGAGGAAGAGCTGCTCTTTCTGGTTGGTGACCAAACTAACACTTTTGATGCAGATGTAGATGATCAACCAGTCAGAGACTTAGCACAGAGTGATGATGATATTTTCCAGGCCGATGAATGTGATGCGTTCGACTCAGATGTTGATGATGAACCTACTACTTAGTTAATATTCATGGCCAATCTGTCATCAACTGGGCCAGAAAATCTACAAGCCGGTCCATCTAATGCATCCATATTATCTGAGGTACATGATTTGGAAAATAATATTGATCATTGCGATATTGATCAGGACGAACATGAGATTCATAACGAAGTTCAACAAAAAAATGTCATTGACTCAAATGTTGCCAATCTGGGTAATAGTAATGTTATCCCATATGAACAATATTTGTCAGACAATGAAGTTTCTGTTGAACCAAGTTGTGCACCTTTTGTTCCGATTGATGCATCTGTGTTGCATGAATAATGCGTACATTCCTCATGACCCTTTAGTCACTGAACTTAGTATCTATAAGCAACAAGTTGCTATGTATGAACAACATGCTAAGTTTGATCTGACACTTCGTGAACAGAAAATGGATGAACAAATGCGTATGCTTATTCAAGATTGTAATAAAAAGGAAGAAAATCTTAAAAATGAACTTCATTCTGTTAAGTTACAACTTAATTCGACTATTAAGAGCAACATGATAATTGAAGAAATTGTAACTGCTTTAAAGCATAAGTTTAAACAGTAAGAAACTAAATTCCTAACTGATTTTTCAAATCTGAAAACCTTAAACGATAAACTCGAGAATAAGTTATATGCACAAGATCAATCTATTCAAACTGTTCACATGATGCTAAAACCTAAAAGGTTGCATGACCATGATGATGTAACGGCCGTAGGTGCCCAGAACCCTTTTTACCTAAGAAAGGCCAAAGTGGCTCAACCAGCACTTTATGATGGTGATGAAATTCTCAAAACGCATCATGTTCCTATAAGTGTTACATCATCTGAGGAAGACCTAGAGATTGCTGAGATAACTAGGCAGAAAATGAATGAAAAAATGAATGACCTTGTGTGTGTGGAAAAGAGGATTAAAATTATACCTCCTAATTATTCCAAAGAAAATTTTCTTGCCACATTTACACCACAGACCCAACTTACCCCCTAACAAGTGTTTTGGTCCAATGACCTCCTTAAGCAAAGAGTTGGAGCTCTTAAGCAAAGAGTTGGAGCTCTAAAAGCAAATTCCCCACCCCTACCAATTTTACCACCTGTGACAGTGTATCCTCCTAATACTCCTGTCCATCTAGTCCCCCGAACGCTTCCAACTACAAGTCAAGTAAATATTGGTCTGTATGTAATTACTCAACTTTTTAGGATTTTGAAAAAACTTGTAAAAAAATTACACCAACGGGAATAACTGAAGGGGAAAGGGGTTTTGAACAAACAAAACGGTGTTACTTAACAGAAGTCATTCCATTTTTCAATCTACTCAAAGAACATTTTGAAGAAGTTCAAAGGTTACTTGTTAAAGAAGTTAGAGCTATGAAAGCAGTTTTTGAAAATATGGAAGCTGAAGTGGACCAGAATGCCATTGACAAAAAATGTGGGGAGATTAAATGTAAAAATCTCCTCATCATGAATGAGAAATTGATTGCTAATTGTATTGCTCAGGATGTGTTTTATACTGTCACTGATTCTGCTTTATTTGCATCTCGATTTCATGATTTATCCACTGCTTATAATGTTGCAATGACTCGTGTTGTTGAACTTGAATTTGAGAATTCTAATTACTTGAAAAAATTCAACATGATAGTCATGATACCATGGTCAAGGATTTTTCAAAATTAGAAGTTGCTCACCTTAATTTACAATTAAAGTATGAACATCTTAAAGAAAATATTGAAAAATTCAAATCCAAGTCATCTAAGGATGTTCCTGAATTTGATACATTTTTTGAACTCAATATACAGGATGATTAGATTCAAGGTCACAGGAACACTATTCATAAGTTGAAAGCTCAAATTTCTTAGTTGAAAGCTAACAAAAGTGATGAGCTTCGCACCCTTGACTACAAGTCTCAAGATTCTTAGAATTTTCAATTAAATGAAACTGTCACAGCCTTGCAAGAACAACTAGATCATTTTAAGACTGAAAATGAAAAGGTTAAACAGCACTATCAAGAGTTATTTAACTCCATTAAAGTAACGCGTGTTAAAACCATCAAAAGGACAACTTCTTTACAAACTAAAATTGAGAATCTAAAGACTCAACTCAATGGGAAGATGCCATGCGTCACTAACAATGTTGTAACACCAAAGGTTTCTACTATTGCAAAGTATGCAATTAAGGTTGAATTTATTCCTGCAAGCCTGAAAAACAATAGGAATATTCATCACCATTATCTCAACCGCCTTAGGGATATCTTAGATACTTTCCGTGAGATAGTCGAACAAGGTAGAAGTAAACGACCTTCTGATAATAGTCTGGAATATGCATGCGTTTACATTAAATAGTCTCAGGAACTATTAGCAAATGTGCGTGCCTCATGCCCTAAAGAGAGTAACAAACGAGATAATGGTATTGCTACTACACCTTTGACTAGGAAAAAGCATGTAACCTTTGCCAACCCATTGGAAACTTCAGGCACCAACCCAATAAACCATGTCAAATAACCAATAGTGCAAAAGACTAATGTTCCTATTATTCATTCTACAGGAGTAAGAAAAGCCACTAAAGCTAGAAGGTCCAAGTCTAAGAGCAACACAATCAATAATAAGACCTTGTCAGCTAACAGTGTGCCTAAGAAGAAAGTAGAAGACCACCATAGGAAAAATAAGTCTAAACTGAGCAAAAAGAATCGTGTTGATTCAAGTACCAGCGTTAGGCGTACTGTATTTAATACGAATTCTAATTCACTTTGAAAGACATGTAATAAATGCACTATTTCCCTTAATCATGATAAATGTGTTGTTAATTCCTTGAAGTCTTCCAAATCACCCCCAGTCATGAAAATTTAGAGAGTCAAACAGGCTAAACAAACATGGAAGCCCACAGGAAAAGTATTCACCACAGTGGGATATCATTGGAAACCCACTGGCAGACTATTCCCTTTAGGTGCACAGTGCCCTTTAACTAGGAATACTAAACCTAAAGTTTTGCCTGTAAAACAATGGAAGCCCACTGGTAGAATATTCCCTTTAGGTGATCAGTGCCCTTTAACTAGGTCTACTAAACCTAAAGTATTGTCTGTCAAACAATGGAAGCCTACTGGTAGAATAATCCCATTAGGAGAACAGTGCCCTTTAGTTAGGCCTACTGCTCTTAATAATACTACCATGCTCGCTGACACACAGGCAAATAACATTCCTGTGGAATCTAATCCTGTTTGCTCTAACCAACCGGACCCCAACTGGACTTGGGGATCCATTTTTTCAATCTCTCCATTGTCGTCTTTGTTCAAATGCAGGTCGTACAGATCGTCCTTTGGTATTTGGACTCAGGCTGCTCAAAACATATGACTGGAGATCGCTCACGGCTCAGGAATTTCGTGAAGAAGTTTATCGGGACTGTTAGATTCGGAAACGACCATTTTGGTGCGATTATGGGTTATGGAGATTACGTTATTGGTGACAGTGTAATCTCCAGGGTATACTATGTGGAAGGACTTGGTCACAACCTCTTCTCTGTCGGTCAATTTTGTGACTCCGATCTTGAAGTTGCCTTCAGAAAACACACATGTTTCGTCAGAGATTTAGATGGTGTTGATCTTATTAAAGGCTGTCGTGGCACGAACCTATACACCATATCTGTTGAAGACATGATGAGGTCCTCTCCCATTTGCTTACTGTCTAAAGCTTCAAAGAACAAATCCTGGTTATGGCATCGCCGTTTGAATCACTTAAACTTCGGTACTTTAAATGATCTCGCTCGTAAAGATCTTGTTCGAGGTTTACCTCGGCTGAAGTTTGAAAAGGATCATCTGTGTTCTGCATGTCAACTTGGAAAGAGCAAGAAAGCAACCCACAAACCCAAAATGGTTAACACCATTATGGAAGTTCTTTACACCCTTCACATGGATTTATGTGGACCAATGAGAGTGCAGAGTATTAATAGGAAGAAATATATTCATGTCATGGTTGATGACTATTCAAGGTTTACTTGGGTGAAATTTTTGAGATCAAGGGGCGAGACTCCAGAATTTGTTGTCAAACTGATTAAACAACTACAAGTCTGTCTCAACAGGAGGGTCAGGAATGTTCGCACTGATAATGGCACTGAATTTGTCAACAAAGACCTAACTGCTTACTATGAAAGTGTCGGCATTACTCACAAGAAAACTGTTCCGAGAACTCCTCAGCTGTTAGGAAAATATTGTAAACGGACTTAATACTGTTAGTATTAAAGTTAAGTCTGTTAGTTATAGTTAGTACTGATAAAATGAGTTCATGTTTGCCATTCAGAAACAGCTTAAGACAAGGAGGGTCTTTCATAACCTGGAAAGCTTTGTTGGTGGAAGAGTAAGAGAAAGAGACTACAGACTTCTGCAGAGAACCGAATGATTCACACCTCCTCGCAAATCAAGGTCCATTCTCTTAAGGGTATATTTTAAATATGTTGTTTAATATGTTTAAATATAAAGTAGTGATTAAGATGTGTATTGTGTCTGTATTTGGTTTTATGAGTTTGTGTCAAATTTTGAAACCATTAGAACAAACTCATCATAAACAGACATGAACTTTGTCAACTCACTAATTGAGGGGAGCATATAAAGGCTTCCAATAACGCTTGTATTTAATCAGACTCCATTTTCTCACCTTAATTTTCTAACAAATTAAATCAAAGTGAGATTCCTAAATCTTAAAGGGTTTGAAAATTTTAGATCAGGGAGAGAATTTATTTAAAATATTAAATCTAATAAAAATATAATCTATTAAGACTCAAGCAGTACTCCTTTCCTCCCTCCACGTGCTAAACAATTATCGAATATACCGAACGCACATGGTCGAGGGGAGCAGTTTCATAATCAAAACAACTCGAGTACTAATCCTTGATGTTTACATCGCCCATACCTGATTGAAATTTCAAATGGTTTTTTAATAAGCAAAGAAAACTGTACCAAAATACCGACCCTATATTTACTTTATCAGAGTTATAAGGATGGTATGGTTAGGTACATGTTCCCATGATCCTGCCAGAGCCAGAGGGATCTACCTAGGGACAATCCACTAGTTAGTGTAAAAGTCCTTAGGTATGATTACAAAAGGAGTAATGTAAGAATAAAGGAATAGTGCGGACTGAGATGGAGCTAGTACTGGAACATACCCAACAAGGTACTAGTAATAAAGTCTCGGTAAGCACTAAAGGGGTTGAAGAATGAAAAAGAAATGTTAAGATAAAGGGTCAAAAGAACGCAAAGCCCTTCCTGTAAACATAAGGCAGAAAACGGTCCATAGCATATTGCTGTCCGTAGAATCACATGGTTTTAATTTGCTGACCTTGAAGACAAGTATCAGGACCCCGAGATATCACTCACAACCCTCCCTAGCCACTTAAATCCCTTAAAGGATTCTTGTTTCATTTCTCACGAAGATCAATACATTTCTATCGTCCTCTTCCACTCCGAGTTAGACGATATTGAAAAGGTGGCAGTCTACCTCCAGCCTCGACTACTTAAAACCAAAAATGCACTATTGAGTCTAGAGTTTGTGAGATCATCACATATCTCTCTAGGACACACTATTTCAACTTACATTTGGTTATTCATTACACTGTTAATAACAAGTAATTTCTAAATCCTACGCATTATCCCCATGGTATTGCCAGAACATCCGAGTGATACGAAAGTACTCACAATGAAGATGGAAATCCTTTTAGAGTCAACATCAAACAAACTCTTGGTAGGTGACATGTGAGATCCATTATGGATTAAACTTGTGACAAATGGAAAGCAATGATGGTGCGATTCTTTATGAATCAAACTTGTTCTAGGCAGTGAATTGACGAGTAGTTTTTTAAAATCTTTCGATGTGCTTAATAACTGATTTTCGAGCACATTGACTGTGTATATCTTTCAAAAACAAAAGTGTTTCTGATGAAAATTGATTTTTCTTATAAAACTTTCGATGTGTCACAAAAACTCTTTCCTGAGTGATACACGACTGATTTTCAAATCAATTTCTCATTAATCAGTGGGTTTTAATCCACTGATTCACTCATTTTGTGCTTTGTCTACTTTGAGACGCTCCGGTTTGAGAACGGCTAGCACAGCTGCGAAACCCTGGCAAGGAGATTCTTCGGAAGTCTACCTGATCACAGGCAGTATTTATTCTGATTAACGGGGAACCGTAGTTCTTGAAACCTTATTTAACGAAGGTGAACAAAGACACCTTCATTTGTTTATCACTAACGTATACTTGCAGGAATCCCGATGGTTGCAGCTGCTGGCCAGAAACGTGTCAATCCACAACCCCATGCTCACACCTCATATACATTGTTAAAGACATCATGATAGCTGAAAGACTTACAACACCGCTTCTGCAACTCTGATGCTTGTTATCATGATCCAAAAGGGTGTGAGTATGCCGGTCCGAAGGTCACATCATCACATGAAGGCAATACTCCACAACAAGGACGATTAAGAGATTTACTATAGATGATGATCTTAAAGAAAGCTCAAAGATCACACAAATCTAAGGAACAAAGCTCAAAGATCACTACTTGCAGTACAATAACTGATCTTGAAGAATCAAAAGACTACGAGCCAGAGTCAAAGATCAACTTATAGAATGCTAGGATTTAATTTGTAACTTCTGGGGTGACCTTCCTTAGGGGGGATTGTTAGGATTATGAAAAAGACTCGGTTATCCCGTGTATCATTTAGAATAGCATAGCTCGTAGTCTGGTAGTTATCATAATACTTATGGAATTAGGCCGGGTCTTTTACCCACATGTAAGCCCACTCCATAGCCCGTTAGGGGCATCCATAACATTGTATTTATACCCCTTTCCAACCATGGGAAGGGGTTGGTTGTTTATTTTATCAATATCACACTAAAGGTTTTTCTCTTACTAGAAATCCTCTCCTTTCTCTCTCTAGATTCGGCCAACCCCTAATTCAATCCTTGTGTTATGTTATCAAATATCCTACAGAGTTTGACTTGCTAGAATTCCTAGATCTGCAAGAAATGCGAGTTGCACCTCATCCAGTATTAGTCCTGCTTCCTGAGCTTCTGATAACATTGCTTTCTCCTTATAGCATGCTGCATTCCTTGGTCGCTTTGACTGAGTGCATTGCCTAGCCATATGTCCTTCACATTGGTAGTTGTAGCATTTAACAACTCTTGTTTGTCCACTTGTAGTATTTCCCCTTGAACTAGTAGCATTGCTCTTATAAGTATTACCAGAATAATTTTGCCTTTGTTTTCCCTGAATTTGTTACACTGTAACCCTGCCATCTTGAATAGTGGCTTGGTTTCTTAGATTAGAGGAAGTTCTGAGTTAATTATTGGTAGTAAGGAACCTTGACGAACCTACAGCTGTTAGAAAAGCCATTGCTTTATTGAGACAAGCAATTGGATCATCTCTAAGAGAAAACACAGGAACAGTAAAACCTGAGTCTACAAATGGTGACTCAGTCATAAGTTGTGTAGGAGCTTGAGGTGATTGATAAGCAACTTGTGGAATTACTTGTGGAACAGTTGAGGTTTGATGATTCATTTGACACTGATATGTATGTGATGGTGGAATAGATGAATGATTGAATTGAGTTTGTGATGGATAATGAGATGAGAAATGTTGATTGGGTTGAATTGATGCATGATGTGATGGTGAAAACTGTTGTTGAAGTTGAGGATTGTTGAAAGAAGATTGATAAGTGTTGAAGTGAGGTGGTGTCATCTGCTAATTTGCAACGAATGGAAGTGGATCTTGATTGCGTTCACGCATAATACGGACTTCATTTGCATGAAGTTCGTGTTGTTCAAGATATGCATGAAGCTGATCAAAGTTGGAGGTATGAAAATCTTTAACAAGCTTGACATCAGTCATAAACTTACTCTATTCAGGTGGAAGACTGTTTAAGAACTTGGTATTAACTTGAAATTGATCCATTTTCATCTTGTAGATGTTCCTGTCATTGATCAGCTAAGTAAATCGCAAGTAATACATATGTAGTGATTCCCCCTTGATGTGAGTAAACTTATCAAATGCATCATACAACTTACACTCTCTTTCCTGCTTTGTTAAAGATATACCTTGCATTAATAATTGAACTCTCTCCCATAAATCTTTAGCAACTCTGTGATGATTTACAAGTGAATATATATCAGCAGGAAGACCTTGAAGAATGATATTTATAGCTTTCATATCACAATCAGCTTGAATTTTCTTAGCAGTAGATAATTCAACGTATTTCTTTGTTCTGATCACTCCATTGTCTTCAACTGTTGGCCAAATGAGAGGACCATGTTCTACTGATTCAAGTATCATTCTTCCATGTTCTCTATTTTGCATATATAATTCCATTCTACTTTTCCAAGAATCATACAGGTCTTTGTCCAACATAGGTGGACGATTGTCAACACCAGAGAGTATCATGTACTCAGCAAGAGTATTCTTTTGTCCAAGTGAAATCATTGGATCCATTTCAATATGACAAGATTACAATGATCAGACAGTGATTGGAGGTTGTTGTGTTAAAGTGAGTTTTGATTAATGAAGTTTGAGTCTTTTGGAATACACGGGATTTTACAATTCTTGATAAAACCGAGAGATCGAATATTCACGGGATTTTACGAATCAAAGAACAACCGTATAATTCACTTAACAAATGTGTATAGTTCTCCTTAGTCAAGCTTATAAATATCCTTTGTTAAACAAATGTATAAATCCCCTTCAAAAATTAGGATGTATAAATCTCCTTTGTAAAACCACACGTATAAATCGCCCTTGTAACCTTACACGTATAAATCGCCTGTTGTAACCTTACACGTATAAATCGCATGTAGTAACGAATATGTATAGATCGCCTGACTTAAAAACGGGTATAGATCGCCTGAACGATTTGATGTATAAATCGCTTGTTCAAACAAGGATGTATAAATCACCGGTTTAAAAGATTGTATAAATCGCCTGAAGGAAAATGAAGTATAGATCGCCTGAAGGAAAACGAAGTATAGATCGCCTGAAGGAAAACGTAGGAAAATGGTGTATAGATCGCCTGACCAAACAACTCTTCGAAACTCAAAAAACAAAAATCTTAAAAAGACTCATTTTTTGACGTTTTTACCCAATTTTTCTTGTACAACTTAACTATCTAAGACTATTAGAACCTTAAAAACACAAACTTTAACGTTTTTGACACGAAAAATTTGAAATCAAGATTCTTGGTACAAAACCCTCTTTTTAACCAAAAAGACTCAAAGATGATATTTTTTATGGTTTTTGAAAGATTTTCTTGTACTTCTAGTCTATATTAAGATAACTAAGAAAGAAAGTTATGATATTTATGGTTTTAAAACCCTCAAAAAGTGAAAACTTTTTGAAAATTTCAAACCAAACTACACAAACCAAAAATGAGTAACAAACGCACACAACACCTTCACAAACACCCCATGGCTCTTGATACCAATTGTAGAATAATCTTAACACAAGTATGGAATGTTTCACTTGGAGTTTTAGAGAGAGAAAGAGGTGGTTGGATGAACACTTATAGAGAGAAAGAAAAATGATAATCTTAGCTTAAGTGAAATGTGACAAAATGAACAACCAACGCCCTCTCCAAGCAATGGAAAATGTACTTATACTCTAGTCTTGGCCGGACATGGACCCTTACTGGGCTTATCCATGGGCCTTTAGCCCGGTTAGCTTTATAACTTAACTTAACAATTTACTACGAGCTATGACTACCTATATTGGTAGTGACCGACACTTTTTCGTATTTCTAACAATTACTATCAAAGAGGCTTTTAAGGGTTGTGGGGTGTAGGTGTAAGATAACATTAATGGAAACAGAAATAGATGGGATACATTTAGGGGTGACTTTTTGGGTGAATTTGGGGTGAAGTGGTTAGTTAATTACTTATAAGAATACACGTTAGTTGGGTTGCTAAGCCAAAGATTCAGACAAAGATATACAAACTCTACAAAACTCTACATCAATCTCTTTTCTTTTTCTTTTCTATTTTTTTAATGATAACATAATACATCACTTGGGGTTTATTGTCACACCCTGACAATGGCAGAAACTCGAGAGCGCAACATAATGATCAATGATAACACAAGATACAATATAGAGAAAACCACAAGGCATAAACTTCAAGTGTTACGAAGACCATCAACCTCGAACAACCTCGAGTGATATCCCAAATCATAATCAAATCCGCAAACTCTTACAATATCCAAAAGCCCTCACAAGGTTCCAAATCTAAACTTAAACCAAGGACATCCAAATACTAAATCAAACAAACAAGCAAGCAAGACCTCACATGAAAAATCCACACGGGATACTTCTAAGTCTGCCATCACATATCACCAATTTATTCCTCTTTCACTTCACCTGAAAATGATACTCGAAAACGTCAACAATAATGTTGGTGAGCTTGCAGGTTTGACCTTAAACCCAAAAGTTGTGCCAATATTTCAAACAGTGGACAATAATGCAACATGACAGTGAATATATATGCAAACAATCCCTGACATAGCATCCCCGCTAGTCAATCACCATATGTCACTTACGCACCTAAAGGGCCTACCAGCTGGAGCACTAAATTAGGGCAGGACCACACACAAACTAGGGTAGGCGTACCCATCCGCTCTAATAATCACACAAATACTAGGTAGGCGTACCCATCTGATCCAAACAATTATGCAACACATAATATTCACATAGCAGTCATAAGCACATATCTTGTCTAAAAAACAAAACCACATTTCGCACAGTTCAATTCAAAACAATTCAAAACACATTTGAGTATCATTTTCCTCCAACGGAAAACAGTAGAAAAATGGGGCTACGAGAACTTACCTCAAGCAAGTCTTTAGCAAACAAAACTCAATCACACAAGTAAATGCAACGACGCCCGCACAAGACCTAGTCCAGTTAATGTCTCATTTTAATTATTCATTCCCAAAACAATCTTCACGTTTAATGCATAGAGTTTAGATGCGTTGTACAATTACCCATAACAATTTAGTGGTGTGATGGTTGACAACATATCCCAACAATCATATCAATCTCATTACTTAATAATATATACTTATACTATTTAAAGAAAATAGATAAGTAATATAAGTAAATATTTATAATTAATAATTATAAATATATATTGATAAGTCTATTCGGTAACCTTAGTCATCGTAAAAATAATCATAATGGGGTTGAAAATGTAACGTTTACTCATAATAAACATATTAGAGAAGTTTCGAGAAAAATTATATTTTTCGTCTTTTAGTAAATTTATTAAATAAAATAAAATAATTAAATAATATTTTATTATTTAAAATCAAAAATCATGTTTTTAGGAAAAATTTCTAAGTATAAACTTTTTACGAAATTTCGACATGACTCGTACGTTCATACAATATTTTCCAAGGTTTTTAACCTTAATTTTAAACACTTTTCAAACTTTTGACACTTTTCTGACAAAAAACAAAATCTTGATCTTTAACGCTTACTAAAACATTTTTCCTAAAATAGCGTTCAATATCACTACGTAAATACATTTAACTTTCAAAAAATCCGTCAAAACTCCTATAACGACTAAATATCGCTTATTGGGCTTTAAGGCCCAACAAGGGTCCATTTACTAATAAGAAGAAAATAATCCGGACCATAATAAGCTCTCCCATTAAGCCACGACTTAAATAGGCTGATTGGGCCGTGAGTCCATAAGCTCCACAATACATATATTAAGCTTAACCATAAGCTAATAAGCTACATATCACATTTGGTTACCACCATAAGCTATAAAAATAGTCCACAAACATACGCCATATCACAAAAATAGTCAAAATCACTTTCCTAGTGATTTTGAAAAGTGGCGTGGCATTTAAGCCTAAAATAAGCCATGAAATAGCTTAAAAATAAGCCCGAATAAGATATACAAGCTACAATAAAAAATAAGCTATCTGGCAACATATGTTATTCAACCATCATGACCACAACATCAAAACTACAAAAACCACTCTTTTTTTTTTATGTCTGACGAACCAAACACAACCCTTTTATTCGTTTCGTTTCTAAAAATCAATTTTTACAACGATCAACTTGTACAACTAACATCTATGCATTAATATAAACTCAAAAGGACAAACGAATTTTAATTTGAAAACTTACAAGAAAATCTTCAAAAATGTAGATTTCAACACGAACCGGACAACCCAAACGTTGTTTAAATGAATACCCAAATACTCGTATCAACCCGGAATATCACGTTCTCGATCAAAGTTGGAAAATTTATGGTGGTTTGTGGTGGTAGGTGGCGGACGAAACACACACACACACACACACACACACACTTATGTGTGTTTTTATTTTTTTGAAATGAAAATGATTATGAAAAATGAGATAATTGAAAGCATCTTATGTACCATTTTGGACAAGGTAGCTAGAAATAAGCCACCATGTCTCCCTTGACTTCTTTGACCGGCCATGGGATCCTATAGGGTCTCGGGCCTTTCTTTTCGTGTCAGGATCACTTAAAATCTCATAAAATTCAACCGTAAAATTTACCCCAAAGTTAATTAGCATTTTTATTCAACTTAAAAATACTTTTCCATTAACCTAGAGTATTTACACGACATATTTTCACTTTAAACTCTTCGAAACTCATTTGGACATTAACGGACGTGTCAGGACTCGTTTTTTGGCATTTCTCAAAGTGCCCTTGGATGAGATCCAAGTTGATGGCAATCCTACTACGCTTCAGCTTATTAAACTCTTTTTCCAAGATTTCCAACGGAAGATGAACATCCCAACTTCCTTCGAAGTCCAGGACGCACGCATTAAGTATGTCTTCTAAAGTCTGAATAGTACGCTCACTCTCACCATTGGTCTGAGGGTGATAAGCTGTACTCATGTCTAAACAGGTTCCTAATGCCTCTTGCATTGACTACCAAAACCTTGATGTGAAATGACTATCACAATCTGATATGATTGAGATCTGCACACTATGTCTAGCAACTATCTCATTGAAATACAATCTATCTAATCTATCCATCTTATAATCCTCACGCATAGGTAGAAAATGAGCAGACTTAGTCAATCGGCCCACAACGACCCAGATTGTGTTGTGGCCACTACTAGTCCTAGGCAACTTAGTCATAAAATCCATAGTTATTCCTTCCTATTTCCATACAGGGATCTCCGGTTGCTAGAGCAAGCCAGATGGCCTTTGATGCTCATCCTTAACCTTTAAACAAGTCAAACACTTACTAGCATACTCAGCTATGTCCTTTTTCATTCCAGGCTACCAATACCTATCTCTCAAATCGTAATACATCTTATTAGCTCCTAGGTGTACAGAGTACTTCGACTTATGGCCTTCATTCTTATCAAGTTTCTCACCTCACCCTTTAAAGGTACCCATATTCAATCGAGGCAGTACAAAGTCCCATCACTTCTAGGTTTTATCATCTCATCCAAACCTTTCTGTAATCATGCAGACTCATCCACAGCCTCCTTTTGAGCCGTCAGTATCCTGTCATTGATACTCGACTGAAGGGTCATATTCATAGCTCTAACTCTCTTAGGCTTTACTCTTTCCTTCCTACTTAGGGCATCAGCCACCACATTTGCCTTACCAGGATGGTAGCGAATTTCACAATCATAATCACTAAACAACTCTATCCAGCGACGCTGTCTCTTATTCAACTCTTTTTGACTAAAGATATGCTGAAGACTCTTATGATCCGTATAGATGACACTCTTTGTCTTATACAGATAATGTCTCCAGATCTTAAGTGCAAACACGACCGCACCTAACTCCAAATCATAGGTAGTATAATTCTTCTCATGAATTTTCAACTACCTAGACGCGTAGGCTATCACCTTACCTCTTTGCATTAATACACAGCCTAGTCCTATCCCGAACACATTACAATAAACCACAAGGTCTTCTGATCCATTAGGGAGAGCTAGAATAGGCGTGTTACACAACTTATCCTTCAAGGTTTGAAATGCCAATTCTTGTTCCTCACCTTAATCGAAAGTCTTACACTTCTGAGTCAAGATAGTAAGAGAGTTAGCTATCTTAGAAAAATTCTCAATGAACCTACGGTAATATCCAGCCAATCCTAAGAACGAACGAACCTCAGTCTGAGTTCTAAGGGCTTTCCAATTCTTAACAGCTTCAATCTTACTAGGGTCTACATGAATCCCATTAACATTTATCCATGAATACTGCCGGTGCGTTAGTCAGACCAAAGGGCATTACTGTGAACTCAAAATGTCTATAACGAGTTCTAAATGCAGTCTTTGGAATGTCATCCGCATGCACTCTCAGCTAATGATATCCAGACCTAAGATCTATCTTTGAAAAAAATGCGATCCTTGTAGTTGGTCAAATAGATCATCAATCCTAGGAAGCAGATAACGATTCTTAACTGTCAACTTGTTCAATTCTCTATAATCAATGCACATCCTAAAAGAACCATCCTTTTTTTAATGAACAACACTGGCGCTCCCCAAGGCGATAAACTTGGTCGAATAAAACCTTTGTTTTGGAGTTTCTTGAGTTGTCCTGACAACTCCTCCAATTCAGAAGGTGCCAAATGATAGGGAGACTTCGCAATAAGTATAGCTCTAGGGATTAACTCAATTCGGAACTCAATTTCCCAGAGAGGTGGTAATCCTGATAAATCATTTAGAAACACCTCGGGAAAATCTCTAACCACAACAATCTCTTCTTGTTTCTTATCACTAGCCTTAGCACTCAATAAAAGTCTTGCTTTCTCTTTCGGTCTCTCTCCTAATACTCTAAGCACCTTGCCATCCGGTAGTGGTATCCTCACTACTTTCTCATGACAGATTATTTCATCCTTATAATTGGACAACCAGTCCATACCTATAATCACATCAAAACTTCCATGCCCAAAAGGTATCAAATCGATGTCAAAGACATGACCCTCAATTTCTAGTTTGCAACCCTTAATAACCTTATCAATCTCTACTAGCTGCCCGCTAGCTATCTCAATCTCATATTTGAAACCTAATTTGCTGGACTCTATGCCTAATAGAGGTATAAAAGTAGTGGAAACAAAACTATAGTCGGCACCAGAGTCAAATAAGGTAGTGGCAAAATGATTGTTCAAAGTAAACGTACCCGTCACTATGTTCAGATCTTGGCGAGCTTCCTCTGCTCCCAACATGAATGCCCTACCCCTAGCTTGGTTCCCTTGGTTTCCATGACCCTAACCCCCATTATTATACGCAACATGGTTTGGACGATTTTCTTCCGGTCCTTATGCCCTATTCAATCTAGGACAAGTTGACATGACATGGTCGGCACTAGCACACTCATAACATGCCCTAACAGTTAGGTTTCTAGCATTGACAAGATTCATATTCCTCGGTACGCCTCTACAATCCTTTACCAAATGACCCGGGGGGTTATAGTTGAAGCATGTGCGACAAGGCCCTCCGGGTGCAAGGTAGGAGTTGCAGGTGGTACACTTAGGCCAAGTACCCGTATTCTCTCTTCCTACATGGTTTGCGGTAGTAGCAAAAGCATTTCCAGTCCTAGTCCTCTTATTATCATCCATACCATTCTTATCCTTGCTAGGTTCCCCCACATTTCCTCTTTTCTCAACCTTCTTAATTGATCTATTTCTAATAGCCTCATCGGTCAGTGCACCAGAAATCTGCACAGCCTTCTGTATAGTCTTTGGCTCCATTACTGCCACCATCCTATGGATCTGTGGAGCAAGAACATATACATACCTCTTAATCATCCTACTTTATAGAGTTACCCAATGTGTAACTAACCTAGCCAACTCATGAAACCTGTCAGTATACGCAGCATGGCCATCCCCGACCATTGCATGATTCCATAACTCAGTTTCCAACTATTGCATCTCATGACTAGGACAAAACTCTTCTATCATCATAAACTTAAATTCATTTCATGACATACTAACAGCAACTTCCCGGCTTAGCGTATAGATTTGAGAGTTCCACCACGTTAAAGCCTTACCTATAAATGAACCAGCAGTGTATTTCACTTTTTTCCTAACACTACAACCACACATATCTTGCACAGACTCCATTTTCTCAATCCATCAAGTAAGAACTATAGCACCTCCTTTACCATCATATTCCTTAGGGTTACAAGCTAAGAACTCCTTATATGAACAACCTACCCGGTTGCCATTTACTATCACATTCCCAACGTTCTCCTAAACGTTCTCATTAACCACATTACCATTTAGATTCTAACATTTTCTTGGTTACCAACTTGAGCTAGCATGGCGGGTAAGAGGTTCTACAATTGTTGGGCAATGATCGTCGAGAAGTCGGGTGCTCATCATTACCTTGACCATTCAAATCATTAACACGCTCATCATTACCTTCCCTAGGTCTTCTACCCCTTCCACCTCTACCAACCTGTACACCTGTTCCCCCTCCTCGTGATTCGGGCCTTCCTCTTTATATAATAGAGGGAGTAGGGTTTACAAGACAAGATAAGATCAATCTTATTTAACCAGTCTATCATCATCATAAATAATATTTACTTTTTAACCAGTCTTCTCATATAAAATACTATTTGACCAGTCTTCAATCATCATTAAATACTATTTGACCAGTCTTCAATCAGCATTAATGTTGATCTTTATCTTTTAGCTGAGCATTAAATACTATTTGACTAATCTTCAATCAATATTAATGTTATTCCAGCTTTGTCTTGTAGGTCCTCCATCTTTAATATGTTTTGTCATAATCAACTCAAATTATAATTCCCAACATACACTTCTCTTAGCTAGAATTCACACTTAGAAAACTTAGCATACAGTTTCTCCTTCTTGAGCAGTTCCAAGACTAACCTTAAGTGTTCTACATGTTCATCTCGAGTCTTAGAGTAGATTAAGATATCGTCTATAAACACTATCACAAACCTATCAAGATAAGGTCTACAAACTCTATTCATCAAATCCATGAATACTGCCAGTGCGTTAGTCAGACCAAAGAGCATTACTGTGAACTCGAAATGTCTATAACGAGTTCTAAACGCAGTCTTTGGAATGTCATCCTCATGCACTCTCAGCTGATGATATCTAAACCTAAGATCTATCTTTGAAAAAAACTGTGATCCTTGTAGTTGGTCAAATAGATCATCAATCCTAGGAAGCAGATAATGATTCTGAACTGTCAACTTGTTCAGTTCTCTATAATCAATGCACATCCTAAAAGAACCATCCTTTTTCTTAACGAACAACACCGGTGCTCCCCAAGGCGACAAACTAGGTCGAATGAAACCTTTGTCTTGTAGTTCCTTGAGTTGTCCCGACAACTCCTCTAATTCAGAAGGTGCCAAACGATAGGGAGACTTTGCAATCGGTATAGATCCAGGGATTAACTCAATCTGGAACTCAATTTCCCAGAGAGGTGGTAATCCTGATAAATCATTTAGACTGTCATCAGGAATCTCTAACCATAACAATCTCTTTTTGTTTCTTATCACTAGCCTTAGCACTCAACAAAAGTCTCGCTTTCTCTTTCGGTCTCTCTCCTAATACTCTAAGCACCTTGTCATCCGGTAGTGGTATCCTCACTACTTTCTTATGACAGATTATTTCAGCCTTATAATTAGACAACCAGTCCATACCTACAATCACATCAAAACTCCCATGCCCAAAAGGTATCAAATCGATGTCAAAGACATGAACCTCAATTTCTAGTTTGCAACCCTTAATAACCTTATCAATCTCTACTAGTTGCCCGCTAGCTATCTCAATCTCATATTTGAAATATAATTCGCTGGGCTCTATGCCTAACAGAGGTATAAAAGTAGTGGAAACAAAACTATAGTCGGCACCAAAGTCATATAAGGTAGTGGCAAAATGATTGTTCAAAGTAAACGTACTCGTCACTATGTTCGGATCTTGGCGAGCTTCCTCTGCTCCCAACATGAATGCCCTACCCCTAGCTTGGTTCCCTTGGTTTCCACGACCCTGGCCCTCATTATTAGAAGCAACTTGGTTTGGACGATTTTCTTCTGGTCTTTGTGCCCTATTCAATCTAGGACAAGTTGACCTGACATGGTCGGTACTACCACACTCATAACATGCCCTAACAGTTAGGTTTCTAGCATTGACAGGATTCATATTCCTCGGCACGCCTCTACAATCCTTTGCCAAATGACCCGGGGGGTTATAGTTGAAGCATGTGCGACAAGGCCCTCTGGGTGCATGGTAGGAGTTGCAGGTGGTACACTTAGGCCAAGTACATGTATTCTCTTTTCCTACAGGGTTTGCGGTAGTAGCAAAAGCATTTCCAGTCCTAGTCCTCTTATTATCATTCCTACCATTCTTATCCTTGCTAGGTTCCCCACATTTCCTCTTTTCTTAACCTTCTTAATTGATTCATTTCTAACAGCCTCATCGGTCAGTGCACCAGAAATCTGCACAACCTTCTGTATAGTCTTTGGCTCCATTGCTGCCACCATCCTACAAATCTGTGGAGCTAGGACATACACATACCTCTCAATCATCCTACTTTATGGAGTTACCAAATGTGGAACTAACCTAGCCAACTCATGAAACCTGTCAGTATACGCAGCATGGCCAGCCCTGACCATGACGTGATTCCATAACTTAGTTTCCAACTATTGCATCTCATGACTAGGACAAAACTCTTCTATCATCATAAACTTAAAGTCATTTCATGACATACTAACAGCAACTTCCCGGCTTAGCGTATAGATCTGAGAGTTCCACCATGTTAAAGCCTTACCCACAAATGAACCAGCAGTGTATTTCACTTTTTGGCCAACACTACAACCACTCATATCTTGCACGGACTCCATTTTATCAATCCATCGAGTAAGAACTATAGCACCTCCTTTACCATCATATTCCTTAGGTTTACAAGCTAAGAACTCCTTATATGAACAACCTACCAGGTTGCCATTTACTATCACATTCCCAACGTTCTCCTGAACGTTCTCATTAACCACATTTCCATTTAGATTCCAACATTTCCTTGGTTACCAACCTGAGCTAGCATGGCGGTAAGAGGTTCTGCAATTCGTTTGGGTATTAGATCGTCGAGAGTGGGTGCTCATAATTACCTTGACAATTCACTATCATTTAACACGCTCATATTAACCCTTCCCTTAGGTCTTTTACCCCTCCAACTCCTACCAACCCGTACACCGTTTCCCTCCTAATGATTCGGCGCAGGCGGCAAGCACTTCGGTCCTTATCATTGGCAGCATTATCTTATCTGAGGAGACTGGGAATGTTATGTAGGCAGGAGTCTTATAATATATATTATATATATATATATATATATACATATATATTTATACAATATAATATATATACATATAATATATATTACCATATATATATTTACATATAGATATAAATTCTATCAATATATATATATACATATATATATATACATATAAAATATCTTACCATATATACAGATATACACATAATACTACCTTACGGTGTCAACATCGATTTGTGTGAACGACATTACCAAGTATGAGTGAGTTGTGATACGCTTATAACTACGTTGGCCACCGTACTTATATTCCCATCCTTTCCTAGTCATACTCAATATTGAGTATACAGATATACACATAATACTACCTTACGGTGTCAACATCGATTTGTGTGAACGAATTACCAAGTATGAGTGAGTTGTGATACGCTTATAAATATCGTTGGGCCACGTTACTTTATTCCCATCCTTTCCATAGTCATATCAATATTGAGCTCTCCTCATTTCATGACTGACATAACTAAAGCAATAAACGCGAACCGTGAAGGCAAGCAAAGCGGAACATGGGCCATATGATACTATACGTAACTAAATGACGGATCTTAGGTTCTAGTCTAGGTCAACCCACCTAGTTCTCTATAATGTGGGCTCTGATTACCAATCTATCACACCCCGACAATGGCGGAAACTCACGAGCGCAACATAATGATCAATAATAACACAAGATACAATATAGTGAAAATTACAATGCATAAACTTCAAGTGTTACGAAGACCATCAACCTCGAACAACCTCGAGTGATGTCCCAAATCACAATCAAAAATCAAAAATCTTACAATATCTGAAAAGCCTCACAGGGGGCCAATCCAAACTTAAACAAGGACATACAAATAATAAAATCAAAAAAAGCAAGCAAGACTTCACATGAAAAATCCTCACGGGATATTCTAGTCTGCCATAAATTTCACCCAATTTATTCCTCTTTCACTTCACTGAAATATGATATCGATAAACGTCAACTTTAATGTTGGCGAGCTCGTAGGTTTGACTTAAACCAAAAGTTGTGCCAATATTCAACAGCGACCAATTGTGCAATATGGACAGTGAATTTATATGCAAACTATCCCTGACCAATAGCATCCCCGCTAGTCAAACCACCATATGTCACTTACGCACTAAAAAGCCTCTTGCTGGTAGCACTAATTTAGGCAGGACCACACGCAAACTAGGGTAGGGTACCCATCCACTCTAATAATCACAAATTACTGGGTGAGGCGTACCCATACGATTAAACATTGATGCACACATAATATTCAAATATCAGTCATTAAGCACATATCTTGTCCAAAAAACATAACACATTTCGCCACAGTTCAATTCAAAAAGTTCAAACCACATTTTAGTCCAATGGAAAACAGTAGAAAAATGGGGCTACGAGAACTCACCTCAAGCAAGTCTTTAGCAACCAAATCTCAATTACACAACAAATGCAATGACGCCCGCACATGACCTAGTCCAGTTAATGTCTCATTTTAATCATTCATTCCCATAACAATCTTCATGTTTGATGCATTGAGTTTAGACGCGTTGTACAATTACCCATAACAATTTAGTGGTGTGATGGTTGAAGACATATCCCAACAATCATATCAATCTCATTACTTAATAATACATACTTATATTATTTAAAGAAAATAAATAAGTGATATAAATAAATATTTATAATTAGTAATTATAAATATATCCCAATAACTCCATTAGGTAACCTTAGTCATCGTAAAAATAAACATAATATGGTTGAAAATGGAACATTTACTCATAATAAACATATTAGAGAAGTTTCGAGAAAAAATATATTTTTCGTCTTTTAGTGAATTTATTAAATAAATAAAATAATAAAATAATATTTTATTATTTAAAATCAAAAATCAGGTTTTTAGAAAAAATTTCTAAGTATAAACTTTTTACGAAATTTTGACATGACCCGTACGTTCATACAACATTTTCCAAGGTTTTTAACCTTAATTTCAAACACTTTTCAAACATTCGACTCTTTTCCGATAAAATTCTAAAATCTTGATCTTTAACGCTTACTAAATAGTTTTTCCCAAAATAGCATTCAATATCACTTCGTAAATACATTTCACTTTCAAAAAGTCTGTCAAAACTCTTATAACGACTAAATATCGCTTATTAGGCTTTAAGGCCCAATAAGGGTCCATTAAGGTATTTATAAGTCCAAAATACGATCCAAGTCTAAAACCAAGGTCTATTTATATACATAAGCTCATACTAATAAGTGGAAAATAATCCGAACCACAATAAGCCCTCTCATTAAGCCACGACTTGAATAGGCTTATTGGGCCGTGAGTCCATAAGCTCCACAATACATATATTAAGCTTAACCATAAGCTCATAAGCTGTGTATCGCATTTGGTTACCACGATAAGCTATAAAAATAGTCCACAAATATACGCCTTATCACGAAAATAGGCAAAGTCATTTTCCTAGTGATTTTGAAAAGTGGTGTGGCATTTAAGCCCAAAATAAGCCATGAAATAGCTTAGAAATAAGCCCGAATAAGCTATACAAGCTACAATAAAAAATAAGCTATCTAGCAACATATGTTATTCAACCATCACGACCACAACATCAAAACTACAAAAACCACTCTTTTTCTTTTTATGTTCGACGAACCAAACACAACCTTTTTATTCGTTTCGTTTCCAAAATTCGATTTTTACAACGATCAACTTGTACAACTAACATCTATGCATCAATATAAACCCAAAAGGACAAACGAAATTTAAATTTGAAAACTTACAAGAATATCTTCAAAAATGTAGATTTTGACACGAACCGGACAACCCAAACGTTGTTTATATGAATACCCAAATACTCGTATCAACCCGGAATATCACGTTCTCGATCAAAGTTGGAAAATATATGGTGGTTTGTGGTGGTAAGTGGCGGACGAAACACAAACACACACACACTTATGTGTGTTTTTATTTATTTGAAATGAAAATGATTATGAAAAATGAGATAATGGAAAGCATCTTATGTACCATTTTAGACAAGGTTAGCTAGAAATAAGCCACCATGTCTCCCTTGACTTCTTTGACTGGCCATGGGTCCTATGGGGTCTCGGGCCTTTCTTTTCGTGTCGGGATCACTTAAAATCTCGTAAAACTCAATCGTAAAATTTACCCCAAAATTAATTAGCATTTTTATTTACCTTAAAAATACTTTTCCATTAACCTAGAGTATTTACACGACATATTTTCACTTTAAACCCTTCAAAACTCATTTAGACATTAACGGACGTGTCAGGACTTGTTTTTCAGCATTTCTCAAAATTCACGGGTCAACCCACCCGGAATACAAATAACATAATAATAACCTCCAAAAAGGAATATTATTCACAAATAACCATAAATTACCATAATTCTCATAATAATAACCTCCAAAAATAAAATATTCAGAACACAAAAAGGGGAAATGTTACATTTTACCCCCTTAAAAGAATTTCGACCCCGAAATTCAGCTACTAACATCACTAAATAAATATGGGTACTTTAGTTTCATCTGATCCTCACGTTCCCACGTGAATTCAGGACCACATTTCGAATTTCATCGAACCTTGACAATGGCAATCCTACTACGCTTCAGCTTCTTAAACTCTTTTTCCAAGATTTCCACTGGTTCTTCTACAAAATTCAACTTAGCATCAACTTGGATCTCATCCAAGGGCACTTGCAGTGTTGGATCAGCCAAACACTTCTTAAGGTTCGACACGTGGAATGTGTCATGAACACCATTCAACTCCTCAAGAAAATCCAACCGATAGGCCACAGGGCCTACCTTCTCAATAAACTCAAAAGGTCCAACAAATCTAGGTGCTAGTTTCCCTTTCTTCCTAAAGCATACCACACCTTTCCAAGGCGACACTTTAAGCAAGACAAAATCACCTACACTAAAATCTAGAGGCTTCCTCCTCTTATCAGCATAACTTTTCTGGCGATCATGCGCAACCTTAAGTCTATCCTTAATCTGCAAGATCTTATTAGTAGTCTCTTGCACTAAATCAGGTCCTATCAACTGACCTTCTCCAACCTCAGCCCACATAATTGGCGAATGACACTTTCTACCATACAGTGCCTCAAATGGAGCACATCTCACACTAGAATGATAATTATTGTTATACGAAAACTCAACCAACGGAAGATGAACATCCCAACTTCCTTCGAAGTCCAGGATGCATGCTCTAAGCATGTCTTCTAAAGTCTGAATAGTACGCTCACTCTGACCATTGGTCTGAGGGTGATAAGCCGAACTCATGTCTAAACGGGTTCCTAATGCCTCTTGCATTGACTGCTAAAACCTTGATGTGAAACAACTATCATGATCCGATATGATCGAGATTGGCACACCATGTCTAGCAACTATCTAATTCAAATACAATCTAGCCAATCTATCCATCTTATAATCCTCACGCATAGGTAGAAAATGAGCAGACTTAGTCAATCGGTCCACAATGACCCAGATTGTGTCATGCCCACTACTAGTCCTAGGCAACTTAGTCACAAAATCCATAGCTATTCCTTCCCATTTCCATACGGGAATCTCAGGTTGCTGGAGCAAGCCAGATGGCCTTTGATGCTCAGCCTTAACCTTTAAACAAGTCAAACACTTACTAACATACTCAGCTATGTCCTTTTTCATTCCAGGCCACCATAACCCATCTCTTAAATCGTAATACATCTTATCAGCTCCTGGGTATACAGAGTATTTTAACTTATGGGCTCCATCCATTATCAGGGTTCTTACATCACCCTTCAAAGGTACCCATATTCGATCCAGGTAGTACAAAGTCCCATCACTTCTCTGTTTTATCATCTCATCCAAACCTTTCTGCAACCTCAAAGACTCATCCACAGCCTCCTTCTGAGCCGTTAGTATCCTGTCCTTGATACTTGACTGGAGGGTCATATTCATAGCTCTAACTCTCTTAGGCTTTACTCTTTCCTTCCTACTTAGGGCATCATCCACCACATTTGCCTTACCAGGATGGTAGCGAATTTCATAGTCATAATCACTAAACAACTCTATCCAGCGACGCTGTCGCATGTTCAACTCTTTTTTAGTAAAGATATGTTGAAGACTTTTATGATCCGTATAGATGACACTCTTTTTCCAATACAGACGATGTCTCTAGATCTTAAGTGCAAACACAACCGCACCCAACTCCAAATCATGGGTAGTATAATTCTTCTCATGAATTTTGAACTGCCTAAACGCGTAGGCTATCACCTTACCTCTTTGCATTAATACACAGCCTAGTCCTATCTCGAATGCATCACAATATACCACAAGGTCTTCTGGTCCATCGAGGAGAGCTAGAACAGTCGCGTTACATAACTTATCCTTTAAAGTTTGAAATGCCAATTCCTGTTCCTCACCCCAACCGAAAGTCTTACACTTCTGAGTCAAGATAGTAAGAGACTAGTCTATTTTAGAAAAATTATCAATGAACCTACGGTAATATCCAGCCAATCCTAAGAACGAACTAACCTAAGTTGAAGTTTTAAGGGATTTCCAATTCTTAACAGCTTCAATCTTACTAGGGTCTACATGAATCCCATTACCATTGATCACATGCCCAAGAAACTGCACTTCTCTTAGCCAAAATTCACACTTAGAAAACTTAGCATACAGTTTCTCCTTCTTGAGTAGTTCCAAGACTAGCCTTAAGTGTTCTGCATGCTCCTCTCGAGTCTTAAAGTAGACTAAGATATCGTCTATAAACACTATCACAAACTTATCAAGATAAGGTCTACAAACTCTATTCATCAAATCCATGAATACTGCCGGTGCGTTAGTCAGACCAAAGGGCATTACTGTAAACTCGAA
Source organism: Tanacetum coccineum (assembly GCA_026074375.1). Taxonomy (NCBI): domain Eukaryota; kingdom Viridiplantae; phylum Streptophyta; class Magnoliopsida; order Asterales; family Asteraceae; genus Tanacetum; species Tanacetum coccineum. The sequence goes on from BQNB010000790.1 coordinate 27,469, forward strand.
ATGTACATAACGATTTCTAAACGTAGTCTTTGGAATGTCATCCTCGTGCACTCTCAGCTGATGATATCCAGACCTAAGATCTATCTTTGAGAAAAACTGCGACCCTTGTAGTTGGTCAAATAGATCATCAATCTTAGGAAGCGGATAACGATTCTTAACTGTTAACTTGTTCAATTCTCTATAAATAATGCACATCCTAAAAGAACCATTCTTTTTCTTAACGAACAACACCTGCGCTCCCCAAGGCGACGAACATGGTCGAATGAAACCTTTGTCTTGGAGTTCCTTGAGTTGTCCCGACAACTCCTCTAATTCAGAAGGTGCCAAATGATAGGGAGACTTTGCAATCGGTATAGCTCCATGGATTAACTCAATCTGAAACTCAATTTCCCGGTAAGGTGGTAATCTCGATAAATCATCCGGCCATGGGATCCTATGGGGTCTCGGGCCTTTCTTTTTGTGTCGGGATTACTTAAAATCTCGTAAAACTCAACCGTAAAATTTACCCCAAAGTTAATTAGCATTTTTATTCACCTTAAAAATACTTTTCTATTAACCTAGAGTATTTACACGACATATTTTCACTTTAAACCCTTCAAAACTCATTTGGACATTAACAGACGTGTGAGGACTCGTTTTTCAGCATTTCTCAAAATTCACGGGTCAAACCACCCGAAATACAAATAACATAATAATAACCTCCAAAAAGGAATATTATTCACAAATAACCATAAATTTTCACAATTCTCATAAAATCATCACTGTCAACACGGTATATTGTCTGAATAAACTGACAAAAGTCAAATAGTCAAAGGACTATAAATGAAATATTCAGAACACAAAAAGGGCAAATGTTACATTTATAATTGCACCCATACACTTAAGTTTTAGAACTCATAATTACAATCTAACTAATGACCCGAATTGAGGTGGATCAACATAACATGGAGACTATCAAACATATATAGGGGTAATGATTTAACTTTTCTTCCTCATTCTTCCGTAAAATAAAAACTATCATGAATCCCAATCGTCTCAAAACTGTATTTACAAGGATAAGGACTTAGCAACCGTGTACTCAAATAATTAACTTGGGTTAAAATAATAATATACTAAAAACAAGTACATACAAGGTAGGCTAAGGCGATTTGGGTGTAATGATTGATTATAGGGTTAAACAATGCTCTTCATTAATAGTCTGGATTAACCAGAAAATTATGAGAACCATGAAAAGGATAGGCTCAGAGGGTTATACTAGAGAGATCCTACACTAAAAACGGGTGCATGGCAAGGTGTGGGATAGTTATATGATCGATGTGACCATAGTAAGAAATACAGGTTTACAACATGGGTTAATCCTAGTGCCTCTTATCTAGCCAATCCTAATACTCACTATGCGGTCTCAGGATGCATCACAAAAACAAGTTCTAGAATTTAATATACTACCGGTACACTCTCATATAGTTTTAACCGATACCGATGCTCCAAAAAAGGTGACAAAATCAAATATACACATCCATAACGATGGAATAGATACATATGATTGCTCGATCCTTAACTCGAGAAAGCTAAAGGTAAAACTATATTAGGTATAAAAAATGGATACCCGAATTCCTAAAGATCTAGGGGCAAGCCTCACATTTTTTGGGTGGAATTTTAGAGGGTTTTTGTACTAGTCATACAAATTCCTATCTATGAGATGCTAATAAAACTCAATTTTCATCGGTATGTGTCATAAAAAAATTTAAAGTTAGGTCAAAATTACCGTCTACGCTATGTTTCGGTATATTACACGTCATTTTAAGGAACAAGCAAATGGAAATGAAGGAATAGTTTCTAAGGCTTATTTCCCCTACACTTAAGTTGAACATTATCCCCAATGTTCTTAAAAGTACCCGTAAAAATGAATAAAGGGAAAAGGAAAAGAGTAAAAGAAACTAGTACTCCCCTGGTTTGCTCAATAATGGAGAAGAAACATATGATAACTGGCTAAATCATCATCCAAGGATCGTTCACATGAAACTCCTAAGAACTTCCGAGTTTCTTCTCATCAAATATAACCTGTAAATCAAAGACAAGACAACTATACCTGGCGTAAAATCGGTGGGATAATGATATATACAATGAAACTATTAGGGTTGACTCTATGAAAGCAGTAAAGATAGAGTGAATGTGATGATATAATCAAGGTTTCTGCATGTTTTTAAGAAAATTACAAATTTTGGACATTGTGCAAAATTATTTTTCAAAAATAATAAAATAATTCAAATTTTCACAAGCTGGAGACCTGACACCGTCAGGAAAAATTCTGACGCCGTCTCCAGCCACTGTGAAAATTTCACATTCGTTTTCTTAAAAAAAATTTATGCACGCAATTCTATTAGTTACTTCTTGCAAAAATACTGCATAAAACCTGAGATTAATTATCACAATCACATGACACAAGACGCGAATTAATCTAAACAAATTATTTTACATGTTTGAAATGGTTCTTATAAACCGGATATTTTCCTTTAACAACTTATTTGATGCAAAATACCATTGATTGTAATTAAGGCGAAGTTAAAGACAAAACAAAGCATGATTACATATAATTCAAACATATAAGAATAAAAAATAAAGAATAAAACATACGACACTCCTAAGATGCGGGAAAATAAAAGATTGGGTTGCCTCTAAAAAAGCGCTTGTTTTTGTTCAAGTCACGAGCCTGACTCTCCCCTTATTTAACAGATAAATAGGAGGGTTCCCCTACACTTAAGTTCTAGTGCGGGTGATAGTAACGATACACATCATTGTTGTGAGAAGGGGTCACATGCAGAAAAATTAGTTGTTGAATTATATGCTTCAAATGGTGTGTTTCTTTAATCCTAACATTCTCTACTTCTTTTGGCCTAACGGGTGAATTAAGTCCTCTTCCTAGAAAAGAAACTTCCTTAGATTATAATTCCCAATCATTTTCTATCATTTCGATATTTAAAAAATCAACACCTAGGGATCCACTTTGTCCTAATAAACCTGGTTTAAATTCATAATGTTTCTTAGGATCATCAATGCATGGATGATAAAAGCAATACGTATCCTTAGGGTGGAAAGACGCCACATGAGGTAAAGGTGGTGTATGAACGGTCAAATTGTCTACTACTTTCATCCTAAAACTATCCGGACTATGTGGTTTGATGGGTGGTTTGGGCCCTCTTTTTTCTCCTAGACTTACATCTAAGGATGGACAATTACGTAAGGGTTGTGGTTGAGGCTCCAGTTCATGCTATGATTATTCAAAGCATAGCTAGGAATGGGGTGACTATGGTTTGGGCCCTCTTTTTTCTCCTAGACTTCCTTATAACTAGTAGGAATGTTATGATTATTCAAACCTACATCCTCTAGTTTTGTTAGGTCTAAAGGTTCTACCTCCATCGAGGTTCCTAAAGTCTCTTCTACTTCTTTCGGGTAAGTCACGGGCGGTGTGTATTCATCAAATGATGGTAGGACTTGTAGGGTACTTTATGGGCATGAATTATCCACCTTATCCCTCATATCTAGACTACCTATAGGCTCATCGTATATATTGGTAGAATTTGAAAATGACATACACCTAGGCACTTTGACCATAACCATCTCACATTCTAAATCCTCCTTATATGTTTCCTTAGTCTGTGACTTAGGCAATTCTATCATATCATCCAACTTATAGGTCATTGCTAAGGAGCTCTTCTCACAAGTTTGGTGCATTTGGTCACTTTCCCTAAGGTCTTCCCTATAAAAAAATTCTTCCAAAATTGATAAGATCTCAAAGGAGGTTCATTGGTCTCACTATCTGGTGCAAAAGGGGACCCTTTTTTCAAAGTTTTAGCTAACCATATTAAATGACAACTTTATTTATAGTATAAACAAGAGGGTTTTTATGAACAAAGAGAACGAAGAAAAAATAGACTACAAGAAAACTAATTAACAAGAAAATAAAATATCTCACTTGATAGGAATCAAACGAGTAGACCTAAGCTAGATAAAATTCGAAACCTAACTAATCCTTACGCAGCGGCGCCAAAAACTTGATGTGGTTGTCGTAAGACTTCACAAGAAGTTTTACAACTCCCTAGGCAGAGTACCTAACCGTTGTAGTGTAGTAAGGCAAGACTCGATGGTTGTTACCGTTCTCTAGGGGAATAGGTTGGGAAGGCTCGAACAAAATCTAACAAAGGTCTAAGGGGTTGAGAGAAGATTCTTTTTGTTTTTTTATATTTTTATAAAAGCGGGTAAATATCATAATTTGAGAGGTTGGTTGGTTTTTAACTAATTAAAGTAATAATAAATCTAAATTACTTTGGTGATAACTATAAGGTAAACGAACATATTTACTTAATCACGCATTACTCTTTATTATGTTTCTCTAAATTATATTGCTTTCTCACCCTTGTAATGATCTGTGTAAGTATTTCCTAAGTCATGAACGAATTACATGAACTCATCGTCTATGTAATATTCCGTTAAGGCAACGCACAAGTAAGGTAATATGAAAACTATTACAAGGACCCTAAACACTTAAGAGGGATCAACCATATTACGGGTAAGGTAGTATGAAGACTGTTACCGATGGTATTCTTTCTACACACTCGTGTTTCCCTAGATATCTATGCCAATTTAATATTTTATGGCTAGTTTTCTTGATGCGTATTTTATTTTAAAATATATTTTGTTCAAGTTTTAAATTTATAAAACTCGATTCACCTGACAAACATACTAACGGGCAGAGAACCCGATCGTGAGTAGTGTAGAGATGGTAAATCTGATGTCGTCCCAAGAGCTAAGTGTTATTAGTTTTAATTTGAAAGTGTCATGTTTTGAGAATGGTTTTAAGATTGATTTTTAGATTAACTAGAAAATAAATGTGCGAAAAGGAAAAGTAATAGAAGATATAAGGGAGAAAGGCGTGCTAGCCTAGCCATTTCATTACTACCGTTATAGCTAGGTTTTCCTGTGCAATGTTACACCATGGTTTCATTAGTGGTTTCTAAAGTCGACAAACCTAAATAGATATATTTAGTTTGTCCTATAATTCCTACAATCTTTAATCCCTCGAAAGTCACGAAGGTAGGGCAACCAGGTCATAGAGATTAATCCCAACTATCTCAAGAACTAGTCTAATAACCTATACAGATTATTAACCCTCACTAAAAGAGTTCTTGTGCTTTTTAAGTATATTAAGTTATAGAGGCGGTAACTTGGTTAGTTCCTACACTAGGGATAGGGTTCCAAATCTACCTAGTATCCCTGCTAATCCCATGTTTAATTGGTAATCTAATAACATGTAACATGATCTAAATCACCCGCAATACTACCAAAACCCAGGGGTACATGACAGTCAAAGGATATCCAACAAAACCATAATCTAACAGGAAACAAACATTATAACGATAGTAAATTCATGACTAGGCCAACACTTGAAGTGCTTAGCCACTCATAGAAACAACACAACAAGAATTAATAAAGGTAATCAGGGATTGAAAACTCATAATTCTTATAGAAGTGGTTTATGAACGATTAAATACAAAAGTAAGAAAAGTGTGATCTCCCTTGGACGTCCGATGGTTTATGTCGAATTGTCTGAATGAGGCCTCTATTTATAGGTTTCAAATACTTTACGGCGTAACCTTTTAAGGGTTTACGTCGTCAATAAAGTACTGACGCGTCCTTATCCATATTACACGCTTAAATATGTTACGACATAATCAAAAGGCACGTTATGCCGGTAAAGCCCTGACTTGGATGAGTCATCGCTACCATAATAACACTGTTACGGTTGCAAACCATTAGTAATGGTACCAACTGTAAATGTTTGTAAGTGACGTGTTCTTGCTTAATTATGTATACGATGAAACAACAAGTCGTATTAGTTTTAGCGCTGTAACTCTTGTAAGAATCGTATTATTTTTCATTTTTTTTTTCCATTTTACCCCGTGTTGTCTTGTCACATACTTTCAATTTTTAAACCTAAAAACCAAAGAAATAACCTGTAGAAATGTATCGAAATTAAGATTTATAAGACACTGCAAGTATTTACGAGGGGGAAATTTGCGACACAAAAAATTATCAAATATTAAGATGTTAACAAATATCTCCCCACTTGACTTCTGCTTGCCCTCAAGTAGACCCGTTAGAATAGTTTATAAAAAGATTTCTCTAATTTTAACTCAAAGAAAATGATTCTAATATGAAGACTTTATGCTAGAAACATCAAGTCCGAACACCTCACGAAAAGGGGATCAAAATACACATCAACTCTCAACTAGTCTAAGTGTTATTTTCCGGGGTGATCGCTCCACTGCACAGTCAAAACTGTATACAATCATTAAGCTTTGGAAGTACATAAATCTGCTCCAGTTAGAGTAAGGGTCTAAAAACAATTCATAAAGGAACAATGGGTGACATAATACAGGTTTCTTATTTTGGTGAATATAAAGGATAAGGATAGACATGGCATGACAAAATATAATTGGTGAGTAAAGAATAGAAGCACAAAACAAATAGTACCTATATAATCTAAAGGTATCCAAAACCCGGCTACTGCCCATGATCCATAAGTCCCAAAGACTTTGAGTGCGAAAATCTGATTCATATCTCAATAAAAAAGGGTTATTAGCTAATGATGAGATCTAGTTCAGAGCATGCCTAACCTCTTCTTCACTAGGATGGCCTTATCGTTGCACCACCTATTATACTTTGGATGAGCGAAACGTTGCACCCATCCCTAACAACACTAGTTGGCTTATAAGTTGCAACCACTTTTTTACTATAGTTTGGTATTATAAACACTAAAAACCATCATTAGGAGTTATAAAAATCACTAGGTGGCTTATAGTATGCACCACCTTTTCCACTGTATATTTACAATACTCCTGTATAAAACATATGCCCTATATCTCCCCACTCATGTGATAAATAGGTATCGTGTAAGTGATAATAAACGCGAGGCGGGACATCCATGATCCAGATAACATCGTCTTATTACCAAGACTTTATCTCATTATCAACACTTTATCTCATATTATGGTTGTGTGGTAGATACGCGAAAACGACTCAAAAACACTTGGGCAAAGTGTGACATTAATACAACAAGCTCAACACCTCAAATTTCCGAATGATATAATCGACCAAAATACTCCGCGAAAAACTGACGAAAAGAAATGAGCAAGAGCTCAAAAGTTGAAAACAGTTAATCCGCACCTTCGTAATCCATATATATATATATATATAGAAGTATTTAATAATTTAAGTAAAAAGAATAATATTTTATTATCATTTTCGTCTTATTATCAGGCTAACGGGGTAGTTACAACATCTCGTCATTTAATATGTCAAAAAGCTTTTACCTCGTCACTTAATCTTCCTTAAGATTCACCCTTCCATTTCCTCAATTAAAATTGACACAACGGTTATAAATAGTAAATATTTAAGAAAAGTTTCGAGAAATTACATCTTTCGTATTGTATCAAATTTTCAAGTTAAATAACTATTTATCGTTAAAACATTGAAAATTTTATCTCTTTTTAGCAAAACTCTAAGTATATAATTCTTTTGAGAATTCGGCATGACTCGTACGTCTTTATGACTTTTTCCAAGGTATTAAACCTAATCCAAACAATATTAACAAATTCGACGTTTTTCGACTTCGACATGATTTATCAAACCGTGGCAAAATAACCTCTTTTCAATCGACAAGTCCAACAAAAATCTTCCTCTTAGTCCAACACAAATTTCTTTAGTTCATTTATAAAAGTCCACAAACTCATTTATTTGTTATTGGGTCATATGGTCCATTATGGTCTAAAATACTTAGCCCGATAGCAAAACTTATTCCATACTTCTTTTCATAATCCCCCCAAAATACAAATCAACCCCAATGGACCTTAAGCCCATTAAGTTACAACAAATATAAATCAAAATCCCATAACCCGGGGCTCATTAAGCCGGAACAATAAGTTATAAGCTCATAATATAAATAAATCCAAAACTAATTAAGCCATAAGCTTTTTATGTAAGCCGAAAGACCCAATAAGCCATGAGCTTATGAGACAAGTCAAAAATCAATAAGCTCAAAATAAGCCGAAACTAAATAAGCTAAAAGCTTAATATATAAATTGAAATCATAAGCCAAAAATCCATAAGTCAAAAACCAATTGGGCCGAGCCCATTTGGCACCGGACGCAACAACCAAACGGACCCTAGTTGGGCCGGACTAGCCAAACGCACCCTAGATGGGTCGAAACCAAACCAAACGCACCCTTGTTGGGCCGGTATCAAACCAAACGCACTCTAGTTGGGCCGGACCCAAACCAAACGCACTCTTGTTGGGCCGAACGAGTCCAACGCACCCTTATCCAAAATCAAATAAGCTACATTTAGCTTTTTAAATAAGCGTAGCCTCAAAATAAGCCCTTATAAGCACTTTTACAAAAATGAAAAATTACCACAACAACCATTTTATTTAAACTCAAAACCCTTTTCCTTCCTTTCTTTTATAAGCCGACGCATAAACACCCCTTTTTACATTTTTGTTTTCAAGTTTCGACCTTTATGGCGATCAACTTGTACAACTAGCGTCTAGACATCACCATAATCACAAAAGTACAACTTAAATTCAAAGTTTTTGAAAAACTTACTTGTTTGATGAGCTTGGTTCGATCGAGACACGCGAATAAGACTAAAACCTTGTTTCTACAACCCGAAACTACTAGTTATCAACCCAATAATGTTTCCTTAACCCCGTGTCTTGACAAATCTTCAAAAATCTTGATGTTTTCTAGGTGTGTGTGTTCGTCCGGTTATAGAGAGGACAAAGGGAGAGATATTTTTTTGTTTTGGTTTCAAAATGATGCATGTATGTGAAATGGTTGAGGTAATGGTGGTTATAAGTGTACCAAAGGGGACATGTTAGCTTAAAAATAGCCATCTTGTCTCTCTTGCTCTTCCTTAACCGAAAATGGATCCTAGGAGGGTCTCGGGTCTTCCTTTTTGTGTCGGGATCACTTAAAAACTCAATTTTCATCTATTTAAAACGTCAACCAAATTTAGTTATCATTTCCATTGCGTTTAAAATCATTTTTCCATAAACCTGGGTTATTCATACGACACTTATCACCTTAAATAGCTACAAAAATCCATTTTGAGCCGTTATCGGCCGACTCCGGACCGAAACATGAATTTTTTTACAAAACTCAACCGAACCTTGATCATTCATTTAAAAACACTTCAAATCGCAAAGTATAGCTTGGAAATTTATACTCACCCAAAATTTCACCTTTTTACAACTGTTACGGCTTTTACCGAATTTCACGAAAACCACCGTTTTTCTGATAACTTTCAAATCTCACACTCACGATTTACAATTTTAATCAACATTATTTCATTATTATGAATTTATTAAATAAATAAATCCATCATCACATTCCTAACTTCATAAATCTCCACACTTAAATAAACTGTCGTGCCGGTACGCGCTGCGTGACGATTTTTCGCTAAACTGATATGTGTTAAAACACACATCATTTGTACCCCGGAAAATGCTAATAAACGGACTAAAACACTAAAATATGGATAAATATGTTGCAAATATGTTTGTATTGTGTTTTTATGTCTTACAAGTATAAATGATTGAAAACAAAGCAAAAAACGGTAATTTTCGGGTGACTTTCGATGACGTTTTTACGTTTATCGAGGTCGAAACGAAGTCGTTAATATTCCTCGATCACAGCATTGGAATGGGCCGAGTTCGAAACGAAGTCGAAAACATCACAGCTTATGAGACAAGTCGAAAACATCAAGGTCGAAACGAAGTCGTTAATATTCCTCGATCACAGCATTGTCGTCAAAATTCAATAAGCTCAAAATAAGCCGAAACTAAATAAAGCTTTTTAAATAAGCGTAGCCTCAAAATAAGCCCTTATAAGCACTTTTACAAAAATGAAAAATTACCACAACAACCATTTTATTTAAACTCAAAACCCTTTTCCTTCCTTTCTTTTATAAGCCGACGCATAAACACCCCTTTTTACATTTTTCTTTTCAAGTTTTGACCTTTATGGCGATCAACTTATACAACTAGCGTCTAAACATCACCATAATCACAAAAGTACAACTTAAATTCAATTTTTTTGAAAAACTTATTTGTTTGATGAGCTTGGTTCGATCGAGACACGCGAATAAGACTAAAACCTTATTTCTACAACCCGAAACTACTAGCTATCAACCCAATAATGTTTCCTTAACCCCGTGTCTTGACAAATCTTCAAAAATCTTGACGTTTTCTAGGTGTGTGTGTTCGTCCGGTTATAGTGAGGACAAAGGGAGAGATATTTTTTGTTTTGGTTTCAAAATGATGCATGTATGTGAAATGGTTGAGGTAATGGTGGTTATAAGGGAACCAAAGGGGACATGTTAGCTTAAAAATAGCCATCTTGTCTCTCTTGCTCTTTCTTAACCGAAAATGGATCCTAGGAGGGTCTCGGGTCTTCCTTTTTGTGTCAGGATTACTTAAAAACTTAATTTTCATCTATTTAAAATGTCAACTAAATTTAGTTATCATTTCCATTTCATTTAAAATCATTTTTCCATAAACATGGGTTATTCATATGACACTTATCACCTTAAATAGCTACAAAAAACCATTTTGAGCCGTTATCGGCCGACTTCGGACCGAAACATGAATTTTTTTACAAAACTCAACTGAACCTTGCTCATTCATTTAAAAACATTTCAAATCGCAAAATATAGCTTAGAAATTTATATTCACCCAAAATTTCACTTTTTTACGACTGTTACGGTCTTTTACTAAATTTCACGAAAACCACCATTTTTCTAATAACTTTCAAATCTCACACTCACGATTTACAATTTAAATCAATATTATTTCATTATTATGAATTTATTAAATAAATAAACCCATCATCACATTCCCAACTTCATAAATCTCCACACTTAAATAAACTGTCGTGCCGGTACGCGCTGCGTGACGATTTTTCGCTAAACGCGGGAAAACTTCCCGGAAAGCACTGAAAACCTCAAAACCACTCTAAAATAGAAAAACGAATCATAAATGATTCATTCACGAATTCAAAACTTCATCAAAACTCCCGGTTAAACCGAAACCGTTTTTACGCAAAATAGTCAACAGAAGTCAACTTTTCAGCTTTCATCAGGAAAACTGACAAGATCGAAAGACTCCAACATACAAAACTATAATATTTTATAATACTTAGCCCTGGGAATATTATCGGTTATCACAAGTACCAAGGGGAAACATTTCAAAATGATCCAAAAGATTCTCTTTCTTCTGCAATGATGCTACTTGCCTGTGCAATCACACAACGTTATTCTACTCCAACAAACAACCAACTTTGTTCATCTTTAAACACAAGAAATTAAGCAGTGGTGCAAGCTGACATAGTCAATATTCTAAGCAGAAATGTTGGTAATGATGGTAGAATGGCAAAACACTTTTACAATGTTCAAGAAGAAAATGCCGAGAGTAGCAATGTTCAGAAAGAGACTGAGAATGTACAAAGAAATCTTTGAACTTCTTCTTTTGGAAATGTTGCAAGTGTTCAATGATACAACTGCAACGAGAAAGGTTACTATGCTCATAATTATCCAAAGCCAAGAGTTCGGGATTCTAAGTACTTTATAGAACAAATGTTGCTGGAAAAGAAGGATGAAGTAGGGGTCATTCTCTCCAAAGAACAAAATGATTTTCTTCTCGCTGATACTGTTAAAATGGAAGAGATTGAAGAATTGAGTGCGAACATATGCATGATGGATAGAATTCAACCAACAAACATTGAATCTGATGAAGGACCAAGCTATGATTTTGCATTCATTAGTGAGGTACAAACACCATACACAACCTACATGAATCCATTATTCATAAAAAATGATCACGAACAACCTAAAATCATTAACTCTACAATTGGTGATGATCAAATTAATAGCGATATTATATTTGATAATCCAACTGTGGAAGTTAATAATGGCAGTGTTGATCACGATAAACATGCTCATGATTCATATGAACTAGAACAGCTAGCCAGAAATGCTTACAAAGAAGCCAAGAAGCAACAAATAATTGCTAACAAAGTTAAATAACATAATGTTACGTTAATTAAATAGCTTTTGCAATATAAGGAAATGGTTTGGGTTTTTGAAACAAACACAACAAACAAAACAAATTTTCAAACAAAATTCATCGAGGCTGATCTCAAAGTAAAATGTCTTGAAACTGAATGTTTGTGATAATGAGGAAATACTTGAGGATGCAACTTAGAGTCAAATCAAAATGGAAAATAAATTAAAAGATCCAATTGCTATTGAGAAAAAGCAAAATTTTAGGCCAATTGATTATAAGAAATTTAATGCTCTTTATAAAACATTTGTTCCAAAAGTAGAACTTTCTGCTAAACAAAAATATTTTCAATATGTTTTTATGATTTCTAGAATTCCTTCAAATTCAAGTACATCAGGTTCTTCTCCTGCAACAATGCCAAAATCAAGTAAAATACTGAAATATTTTCATAGAATGGAACGTGACTTTGAAAAATTGTTCACTTTGTTAAAGAATACATCTACTCCAAAGAGTATTTTATTTACAAGTAAAGAGGACATACTTTTAACTGATTTTTGTTGTAAAGAGGAGAAACTAATTCTTATTGAGTTGCATTCATACTTTAAAATTATTCAAAAATGGTTCCTAGAAGAAATAAAAACAATGATGAATGTTTTTGAGTCAATGGAAAGTGATCTTGATGCAACTGAGAAACAAAATGAGATTTTAAACGATCAACTCTTAGAAGCAACACTCAAGTATGAAGTTGAAAAATGTGTGTTGATGTGTAGTGATTTTGTGATTGATAATTCGAATGACGGAATCAAGAAAGTTAAAAGGGAATCCATTGATGTCCAAGAGAAGTTACTCAAAAGAATAAAGATTCTTGAAAATGATTTTCAGAGATGTAAAAAACAATGCATGGAGTTTGAGTTGCAATTGCAACATCAAAAAGAGAAAACAAAGTGTGAAAATTATTTGAAAAATATTTATGAAAACTCTTGGATATCAAAAATGGAGAAACTTGAGAATGAGAACGTGTCTTTGGGATTTCAAGTACAATCTTTGATTAAAGAATGTAAAAACGTCAAATTGGAATACCAAAAGCTTTTTGATTCAATAAAAAAGACACGTACTCAGACTCAAGGGGAGATTGATGAATTGATTGATAATGTTAATCAAAAGACCTATGCATAGGCGGATGTTTGTGAACAAAATCAAGATCTTTTGATAACAATCTCATAATTGAAAGAAAAATTAAATAATGTAGAAAACGATAAGTCTGTAAATACTAAGTTTGACAAACCTTTAGTTTCCAGCAAGATTCTATGCGTTACACCGATTAATAAACAAGTTTTCCAAAAGAAAAAGTTTGTTCCAAAAACTGAAGAGAAATAGGTTTTGCCAAAAATAGTCACTTTACAAACTTTACCCACCAAAAAGAAACAAAGTGTTCAGAACATGAATGTCATAGCACAAAGGATGTACAAGGTTAAAAATGCACATAATCAAGAAACTAAGAGTGTTTTAACTTCAACGGGACCAAAAGATGCTACTAGTGTTAGAAGACCATTAAGTAGAGGATCCTCATCCAAGAATTGTGTCTTGTCAAACACTAAAAGTCATTCGGCAGATGTATAAGTTCATGTTAAGACAAATAAAAAGACAAATGTTGCATCTAAAAATAATGTTGTTCACAACAAAAAGATTGTAACAAATGTTTGTTAGGATCTAGAACTAGATAGATCTTCTAGCCTTTGTGGTTGTATAGTACTTATGTAATCACAAGTATATACGTGAGAGACTCTAACAATTGTTTAGGCGGAAACTAAACAATGCAGTATAAAGAAGAACAAATATAAACAATGATCCTCTATGGATCTCTCTATTGATAATAAACTGTTTGTGTAATGCGTAATCGGTACAAAACCCTAATGCTAAAGGTTTCTTTTATAGAGAAGAAACCCTAAATTGCTAAACAAGATTCCTAAAAACGCGTAAGAGATATACATCAATCTCTTCCTAAAATATCTCATAAAAACGCGTAAGAGATATACATCAATCTCTTCCTAATATATCTCCTATAATTCCTGCATACAATAATCACGTCTATAAATAAGATCAGCAGATTCTATATCTGTCAGCAGAAATGAGAACATGACCAGCAGGAACATAATCAGCAGAAACCACTTAATGCCATCAGCAGAAACGAACATCTCTAACAGCAGAAACGACACTTAGTCGTTTTCAATAATTCCCAACAATCCTCCCCTAAACTTGGTTTTGACTCCGTTAATTCCAAGTTTCTAGATAGATCTTCTCGAAGCAAGAGGATTGAGTAGCAGCAGAAACAAAGTAAGCAGCAAATATAGATGAAGACAGCAAGAACAAACGAACCAGCAGCATCACAAATACCAGCAGATACAATGTAACCAGCAGCAACAATACAAGCAGCAGAAACCGTAGAAGCAACATCCAAAACAGCAGCATCAAATGAAACAGCATGAACTCGATGAACAGCAGAATCAAATGAAGTAGCAACATCAAAGAACAGCAGCTTCCAGTCTTTGCAGCAACATAAGTAGATTTGATAAGCCTTTACCAAGTAGCTACTCACTCTTGGGCTAGTTGATACTTTGGTGAAAACAAACACCCTGGTGTAACAAAAACCAGTCCAATTTCTCAGAACGTGAATCAAGGGTGAATTGGAATACCCTAACAGTTTTTGGCAAACCGTCACAGCCATACAACGGATTTGACATGTCTTTACCTGTAGCCGTTTGCTCAGGACTAGCCAACTCTTCATACACAGAGTAATATGGTGAGTCGATAACCATACAATTTTTAGTAAATTGTCAACTATCAACGGATTTGAGAAAGTCTTTACCAAGAGCCGTACCCTCTTGGACTAGCCATTTTTCATCCCAACAGGAACATGGAAAATGAATACCATCCAGTTTTTGGTAACCTGGCAACCATCAACGGATTTGAGAAGGTCTTTACCAAGAGCCGTACCCTCTTGGACTAGCCACTCTTTGTTACAAGAACATGGTGAGTGAAGGCCATAGGATTTTTAGCAAACCCTTACAGCTATCAACGGATTTGAGTTACACACCAAAGCCGTTTGCAATGGTGAGCCAGACTCTTTCTTGGCTGTTAGCCATGGTGAGCTGAAAACCATTTGTCGTGCAGTGCAAGCACTAACACCAAAGAATACAACACTAGACTATTACAAGGATGTATCTAAATCTAATAGTAATATATATATATATATATATATATATATATATATATATATATATATATATATATTTTGTTTTTTTAAACTAACTAAACGAATAGAATCTACAAACACTAACTCAGAAACAACTTACATAGGAGCAGATGCAAGACACTCATATGCTTGCCGTAAGCCCGTCTGGACCGTCTGAATAACATTCCCAGCAACAAAAACATCCCGACAATATGAGGGTGGAACGGTGAGCCTGTGACGTAACATACGTTCCAGCAGTGTTGCCCGGATAGGATAGACCTTGTCCACAAACATATACACAGTCTTCCCATTCGTCAAATCCAGGACATGAACAGAACTCTTAGGATACAACTGCCAGCTACTCACAATCCATTCATCTTGTGTACGCCAAAAGTCTTCCACATCATCAGAATGAAGTGACTGACACAACATATTCACATCCCCTCCAAGTTCTAAACTCAACATCTACTTCTGGGTTTAACCGAAAGTATCTATTCATCCGTCGACGCAAAAGAAGGAGATCCTCACGATAAACATGAGGTAGCAACTGTTTCAAGTTGATAAAGGACTTTTGCCGCCGGTTCGCCTGATAATATACATGATAATAAGTGTTACTAAGCGGACAACGCACAATCTCCCAATCTTTAAATGCACCATACGGAAGAGGGGGAATATAATTTTCCATGTCATCATCACTCTCACTCTCAGAACTGAAAAAGTCCTCAACAGGTTTATCCCATAGGAATTCATCACTTCGCACCCCAGGGGGGGGGGGGGGGGGGAGATGTTTACGACGATACCGAGGAGGAAGAAGCGGCAGATACAGTAATGGTTTCAACCTTTACCCGAGGTTCAACAATCTCAATCCATTCAGTAAGCTTTGTCCACAAAATACAACCCATCACCAGAAATAGACTTACCCCGAAAGATAATCTCAGCAAACACTTCGTCATCCGAGTCAGGGTCAGCAACAACTCGTGACATACCAATCCTTTCTTCCTCATCACTTTCAAGAAAAAAATCAAGAATACCCCCTGATGTGGATTCAAACAGAACATCAATTGGTATGTGATCAATAGATACATTTGACGGTGAAGAACTAGCAGCAGAATCTGCAAACGGTGAAACTCCAATCTCACGGCGTGAACCAGCAGAATCCATAGCTGCTGTAGTGGTGACAGTAGAGTCAATACCTGTAGCATCAAATGTACCACCAGCAGTATTGGAAGCAGCAGAGCCAGCCATTGGAGTAGCTGAACCAGCAGGATTAGAGCTACCACCACCAGCAGAATCAGGATCATCAGCAGTATGAGTAGCAGCAGGAACACTAGCTGGCTGTGAAGAAGCACGTTCAACCCTTTGTCTCTTAGAAGGAGGCTCAGTAATGGCAGGCTTGGGTCGAAAAAGGTTGTACTGAGCACTCAACAAGCGATCCTTTTCAAGGCGTCTACAGATATACTCGTACTCTTCAACCAACTATTTTTGATTCATAGCCTTGACGTCTTTCATCGTGATGGTACCATTATGAGCTGCACACCATTGATTTTTAACCAAGTTGCGCATCATCTGTGTGACCTCAGATTTCTTCAATGGCTTACCCTTGAGAGCTCGATACCGTAAATCCGCCAAGGCTCGCTTCTTTCGTTCCTTAACCGCAGTCATGCGCGCAATAAAGTTCCCCTCGTTTACATCAGCGCCCAACAACTCTTTTGCCAATGCAGGATTAGAGCCAACTTGCATCATCAAGTTCAACTAGTCTGTTTCTGTCATGCGCATCATGAGATCGTCTAACTCCTTTGCGCGCTCTTCAGAAACATGTTGCAAGTCTTCCTGAGCCAAATCCTCAGCCCGTAACCGTTGAACCAACCGCTCACTCGCCTGTTCTTCTTCTAAGCGTTGCCTGGCTTGTGCATCCTCTGCAAGAAACTCAGCAGGTATATCCAAATCAGGCATAGGAGCCTTTCCCTTATCAGCAGCAACAGAAGGACCAGCAGGTTCAGTGACTGCTGTGTGAGGAAGAACACCAGCAGAAAGGGTAGCTTGAAACTGCTCAAAGGCTGGAGTGGAAAACTCTGTCCTGGCACGTCGATAAGCAGACCGCTTACGCCTTAGAGGAACCTCCTCCTCTTCTCGTTCCTCCACATCCTCAGAAGGAACAGCAGGTTGATCATGACCTAGAGCTGTAGATGCCATACGAGATAATCCATCGAGGTCAATATCATCCTGAACATCCACATCCCCTTCCGCTGCTGAGGCATCAACCACCAACCGTGTATCCCTCAACTGTTTAACTGTTTTCTCCAACTTCTTGACTCTGGAAACAAGAGTCAAAATAGCACCCCCCATTATCTTCTTCGACTTTCCCAGCTCAGTTTCCAAGGAGTCAATACGTCCCATACACCTGTCAAGCTTTGCAGATAAACTAGTTAGAAGAGCAGGGTCCTCTGCCCTACCAGCAGCATCGGCTGTTGGTGTAGGAGCATCATCGGGCCGAACTGGTGACTCCTCATGGAATCCACCATGAGTGGTGTCATCTTCCATGGAAATGACATTATCAAGGTCCTCAGGCTCAAGATAGGTGTCAGGCCTAGGATGGGGACCAAAGATAATGGGTTCCTCAAAGTCAGGGTCAACATAACCAAGGGGTCTGGGCTGTGGGCCAAAAAGAATTGGTGCAATAACATCAGGGTCCACATACCCAGCTGGTCTAGGTTCAGGGCCAAACACTAAAGGCTCCTCAAAGTTAAAGGTCTGAGCTGGCGGGGTAGGTGGAGATACAGGCTCAGGAGTATGATCCCTAATGGGAGAAGGTACAGAAACATAAGGCCAGGGTCTCCAGTCAGTAACAGGGGAGACAGGGGTAGGGACAACCCATTCTGTCTCAGGAATGGTAGGTGAAGGCTGCTGCTCCGGTGTGGGTTCCCTAACAGGGGAAACCGGAGTAGAGTGAGGTACAAGGGGTGCCTCAGCCGCATTACCAGCAGCTTCATTGACAGCAGCAGTATCCTCATTATCAGCATCATCATCACCAGCAGCATCATCGCCAGCAGCAGCAATGGCAAGCATGGGGGGAGTCAATGGTATTGGCTGACCCTCCCATTTGAATTTCATATTCGCAAACATTTTCCTAGTAAAGGCAAATGTTGGTCTAGGGGTGCGGTCAGCTGTCTCTAATGCCACAATCATTTGCAAAAACCTTGGGTACAATAAAAATTTATGCTGTTTAGCCTTAAGATTCCCAAACATCCCTTCTAAAATAAATCGAGAGAAATTATAGACCCTACCAGTCGATAAACAGATAAGGGCGGTGGCAATGGAACTCGGAAATTGATTCCAACTTCCAGACTTAGGACTTAGACAGTGCATAATGGTGTGCACCAGAAATCTCCATTGAGGAGATAAATGGTGCTTAAGAAAAGTAAGAGTCCCATCCGTCGGATACCCAATAACCCTCATACCCTCAAGAATATCAGTATTGGGCATGTCAAGAATGCCATTGGCATCGTCAAGTTGTATGGAGTCCTAATGAGTGACTCGGTCAATACCACTCAACTGCTGTCAATTGTGGCGACTAGTTCTTGAGACCCTGAAGCATTTGGTCGCGACAAAGCTGTTGTCTAAGAATTGTTTGACTACAGGAGTCAGACACGACGGAGGGGCATGAGGTCAAAAGCGTACCCTGAGCGGAGAGTGAGTCCAAACTAACTATGGGATATCTTGGAAGATCCTCGCAGCTTTTCCCTTCCCAAGATTGCGACTTGTTGTGATCATCTTTGAACTTGAGTCCGAAATGGTGATGTTGAATTTTAGGTTGAGGATACAGAAGTAGTTATAGACAAATGATTTTGGGTGTATGTGTGTGGGAAAGTGAAAAAGAAGTTGAGATTTGGGATTAATTAGGTTAATTGTGTCCAATGTGTGAAAAGATAACCTATTTAATTGATTTCGGTACATATTTAAATCCTTAGGAAGTGAAGTATTTAAGTGAAAATCAACTTGTACGCCACCTGTTCAACGCACGTGTGAGGGACGCCAAATACCAAAAATAAGAGATTTAAAACGAAAAACTATTTAACTTCCATTTTAAAGGACAGCAGGGTATGAAGTCAACCAGCAGCTAACCATCTTAAAATCAGCAAAAAACAAGTCAAACAGCAGACTTAAATTTGAGCAGCACAAACTATTCAGGCAGGCAGAACATTGTAACACCAGCATGATGGAGGATACCAACAAAAAACTAAGTGACTAGTGGCAGAGACCAACAGCCAGAATATCAAACTGAGCCACAGGAAACTAAGTTGAGACAGCAGAAACAGGTTACTACCAGCAGAAATAAGTCAGCCAGCAGGAACTTGATACTACCAGCACAAACCAGTTCAGCAGCATAAATAGATGTAGAGGCAGCATAAACAACTCCAGCAGCATGAATGTATTCAGCCAGCAAAAAGAGGCAACCAACAGCAGAAACCATGCAGACAGCAGGAACACACACCCTATCAGCAGAAATGAATCCACCAGCAGAAGTATGCCCACCAGCATGAACACGGAACCATCAGCATAATTCATAGCTACCAGCAGAAACAAATCATCCGAGGAAGGGAGTAACTACCAGCAGAATCATAGTAACTACACGCAGAAAGATATTCTAAGACCTTGATATCATTTTTCCCAACAGCTTATATCCTCGAGCACTCAGGAAGAATGTACAACTAGCAGCAGTATTGACTACCTGCAATCATAAGAAAATAATATCTCACAAAACACCATATCCATCTGCAAGAAAGTTAGAATATACAAGTTGATGTAGCAAATTTATATACACGTATAGTATTAATCTCGTAAGAATTTCTTTCCAAAATACTTCTCAAACAAGAGAAATATAAGGTAAAAATCTCACAAGAGAAAACACAATTTGTATATTTTTATCCGGGAAGTACTTTTCCTCGGGTCGTGTCCCAACGAAATCGTGAATTGAGAATTTAGGAATAATTCGGATTCGAGTTAAGAATGATAAAAGACTTTTGAATTGTTGATTACACTACAAAATATAATAGCACAAACTAAAAACAATGAAATAGCACGAAATTTAAATGCACAAAACGTAATAATGCGAGCTAAAACTGAAATTTAAAATCTAAGGCACAACTTTTAACAAATTTTATACCTAAAAATCACAAATTTAAAATGAAAATTTTAGGAAAAAGAATTGGAATTTTTTAACTATTTTTGAATTTTTTATGAATTTCTAAAGTTTAATGAATTAACAAAAATAAACTTTTTCTAAAAATTATCACTAAAATTTTTCTTTTATTTTTCAAAAATACTAGATTTAAAAAAGAAAATTTTTTGCAAAAAGAATTAAAAATTTTCAACTATTTTTCTATTTTTTTTTTATTTTTCTAAGAAAAAATATTAACTAAAATCTATTTTAATTTCTAGAAAATACAAATCAAATGAGAAAAATATAGAAAAATGATTTTAATAAGCTAAAATGGTGCAGAAATGTAATGGAACAAAAAGCCCCAAATTTTATAAGCTAATTGAGATCTAATTTGATTGATTAAAACTAAAACCTAAATTTTATTAAACTATTTTTCTAAAAATTAAATCTATTTTATTTATTTAAGAAAGACAGGGTAGAAACTGTATTAAAGGAAAGAACAGGGTAGGCGGGCGAACTATGGGAATTTTACAATGCAGTGTAAACGGGTAACCCTAAACTATGAGAAAATGACAAAACAGACCCTACGATTCTAGCTTATTCTGGCTTATTAAAAAATGAGAATCAGCAAAAACTTAAAACTACAAACTTATTAAGGAGCTTAAACTCTACAACTTTAATAAAAGGACTTTCAACTTTTGACAAAAGGATAAGCTAAAAATAAGCAATTTCAAACCTGTTACAGTAACTAAAGGATTAACAAGCTTTTTGGATTTTGGCTTATATTGAGTTTATTATTTGATGAAAATTAAAAACAAAAGAAGCTCTTTGATGCTTAAGATGTAAGCTTAATATTTTTGAAAAGAAATAAGCTGAATATTCACAATATTAGCAAAGAAAATGAAATTGAAAAGTGCAAGGTTTTTATGAAACTGTTTTTGAGCTTTTTCAAATAAGCTTCACAGCTTATTTCTAAACTTTAGAAGCTGAAATTTTGACAATAAGCTACCCTAACTGCCTAAATTCAACCTAGATAAAAGGTTTTTACAAATTCAAACTAGAAATTAAAACTTCAAAATGAATTAATGCTAAAAATCAAACTGCTGCTATTAGATGTTGCTGATGCACTTGGCTAATAGCTAGAATGCAGGATTAGGTCCAAAATTAGAGCTTCTAAACTATCTTCTCAAATTCATTTGAGTCTAAATTGACAATCCTTTAACACAAGAAAACTGCTGAGCTCTAAATCTTAAAATTACTTTCTCAACAAAACTGTCTTGGTGCTAGATGCAAATTTTTAAGCTCTAAACTTTTAAAAGCTAAACTTTAACTGCTAAAACCTGTTTGAACCTTGATATTAAGAACTAATGCAGCTAAGTAAAAGGTTTTGACACAATAATATTGACTTTAGAAGTCAAATACATCTTATACCAAACACTCCCTATTTCTAACTGTCAAATCCTTATTGCACTTAAAAACTTTCTAAAAGCTAAAACTTTTAAAACTTTTTATCTACTTTCACTTAGAATGATCTAATAAAGCTATTTAAGCTGTAAAAGCACTAGCTTATTAGGAAAAATAAGCTGCTTACTCTACTAGGCTTATACTACTAACAATGACAGATTTTAGAAAATGAAAGCTAGAAAAGATTATAGCTAGAACAGCTTAAAGCTAAAACTCTTATAGGCTAATGAAGCTGAATTAAGCACAAGAATAAGCAAACAAATACTGAAATAAGCTAAATGAATAAGCTATGTAAATGCTAAAATGGAATTGAGAGAATGAAACCTTAGTTTTGCAGAGTCTTCACACTTGAGCTATCCAAGAGAAGAAGCTCAGTGTTCCTAATGGCTTCCAAAAGCCTCTAAACCTCAATAACCACAATAAGCTGATTTTGAGCTTATTAACTACTTGAACCTCCAAAGTGAACAAAATGAACTCAACTTATCATTCTTTGATGTAAGTTGTAAGGATTGAGTAAATGAATCACTAAAACAGAATTTTTAACTAAAATTGAGCTTGTGAACAATAATAAGCTCAAATGAGCTTATTAGGAGCTTATTGAATGAAATTTGCTTAAAATTGAAATCAAAACTTAAAAGGACTTGTAAACTGAATTGATATTACTAAAAGGATTGAGTACAAGCTTAAAGAACAACAGTACAAGTAATGAAAGCTGAAAAAGAAAATGCTTGAAAGAAATGCTTAAAATTGAAGGAAATACAAAGCTGAAAATTAAAGACAAAAACAACCACTAAAATGAGAGCCCTAAGCTGCTATTTATAGAGGATCGAGGAAGAGGAGTGAAGAAATTCTTGAAGCTTCCATTTGATCCTAGCCGTAGATCATTTTTGAGCAAGTTGTAGCCGTTGGATTAGGATTATGAGGTGTTCAATCCAATCAGGAATTGACATGTGGACGAAATGATGTGGAAGAAGGTTATGAATGAGGTTGAAGTGTTATAGAGGAGAGGGGGTGGGTAAAATCGCAGGTTGGGTTGTAGGGCGTTTAGGCGGGAAAAACTGTTTGGTTTGTTAGAGTTGTTATAACAAACGCGCTTTTTAGTTTAAAAGTATGAAGATATGGCAAAAGTTGTGGTTTCTTGCTTCCATTTTTCCTTTTATAAAGAACTTTCCACTAAATGCAAATTTGGTCCTTGATCTTTCTTTCTTCTTTTTTCCTTCTTTATAATCAACTTTTCACATTTGGCAAATTTGATCCTTTGAACTTTCCAAACTTCTAAATGGCCTTTGAACTTTGAAAGCTTGTCACTTTAAGTCCTTGACTTTTCAATTTTATCCTTTGACTGCCTTTCTTGCTGTGTCGGGCTGATCCGGCTTTTGATTCCTTCACTCTTCACTCTTGTCTTTGTCTTTTTCCCATTTCTTGTCGGTTTTTGACTGTTTTTGCTTCTTTTTGTCCTTTCAATCCTTTCCTGCACAATTAGACACAAAAGCACACCTTTTTCTATTCTTTTGGCATTTTTATGGCTTTTATTTGGCAAAATCCCGGGTAATTTAATATACAATTAAGCAATTATCAATAACCAATAAAGACCCCAATGTCTGCTTTTGGTTTCATTTTTCCAAGATCGTCTTGGTCATTCGTTGGATAATACAGACGAATGCGTTGTTGCCAAGATTCAAAGTCTGTTCTGTCAAGCATTGGTGGGCGTGTATCGGAACCGGCATACCAAATATCTTCTGACATATTAGACACCTTGATGTATTGGTTATGAATGCAATTAACGTTCACGAGATTTTACAAGTCTATGATTAAAACCAATAAAAGACTAACGGGGATTTTACAAAATCAATAGAAAACCGTGAATGAATAATTGTTTGTGATTTAGGTTTGTTTGTAGTGGTTTGATTATCTTTGAAGTACTTAATTGTGGTATTTGGTTTGTTAATTTGTTTGAAATTTGGCGCAGTTAGATTATGAAAAAAAATAAATTTTATCCTATTACCAAAATCTAAATTTGGTGTAAAAATAAGCTAAAAAGGCTAAAGAAAAAATTATATTTTACTTAATTTTTTCCCGCCAAAAAGTGTCGCTAAAAAGGTGTCGACCGAAAAAAAATTACCCTATTAGCAAAATTTGAATTTGATGTAAAAATAAGTTAAAAAGGCTATAGAAAAAAGATTACAAATTACTTAACTTTTACGCCAAAGAGTGTCGCTAAAAGGGGTGTCGTCTGGATTTTTTTGCAAACCGCCGTGTAATCTTAACTCAAACCGCCGTGAACTCAGATTATCAAACCGCCGGGTATTATTTAAAATGCAAACCGCTGCCAATATTTCTTGAGCAAACCGCCGCTGCTAAGGGCAAACCGCCGTCTATATTTTCTTGAGCAAACCGCTGCCTTATATAAAATCAACAAACCGCCGTGACCCTTTTTCTTAACTCGCCGTATATTATCTCAACTCGCCGTGATTATTTAACTCAAACCGCCTTGGTTATCAAATTTTGGCCATAGTAACTTTTCTTTTTGTTCAATATTATAATCAACTCGCCGTCAAAATCTGCTCAACTCGCCACCATGAGGCAAACCGCCTTCTAAGCTAGCAAACCGCCGCGAATAATTTGATTTTAAATAATCAACTCGCCTTTGACCAGTCAAACCGCCACCTAGCTTTTTCCTTGAAAAGTGGATCTTGTCCCCTTTAATTGTCAACTCGCCACCAAGCACATACATTCGAATTTAGCCAAATCAACTCATAAAAAGCTTTTTAACCACGAACTAAGCTAGATGATTGTAATACTAACCAACCCTTATAAGCTTAAACTCGGTGTGGATGTTATCCACCCAGTACCCGTCGCTTCAGTTGCTTTTCCTGCAGCGACCGTGGTGATGACCCTAGCCTAACACGGGGAGGCAATACGGGGCATACAGGAGCATCTGCTAGGGGTGCCCATACAGGAGGAATTGACGGCTTTGAGGAATAGAGTAGATATGGTTGAGGCAGAGATGCTTCTCTGCGCTACGATTAGGACTATGGAGGCAATCGAGACGGTTAATTATAACCATGAGAGACTCGCTCGTATCGAGATTGAGCGTCAGTTTGCTTCGGTTCAGGAGTCCCACTGTCAGGACCGAGAGGAAAAGCCATTAATTATGGATGAGATGGCTGCTAAAATGTGTGCCAAATTAAGGGAAGGAAGACTTGGTTTTGCCAGAGTTCTAGTGGAAATCAGTGCAAAAAGGAATTGAAAGAACAGATATAAATTGTGTATAAACAAAAGAATCAGAATTATAATGTTACTAAGTTTATGAATGTGGAGTATGCTTGGAGGCCTAATACTTATAGTCATTGTTTTGTGTTTGGCCATGACACTAGTAGATGCAGTCATAAAAAGGATAATGTAGAGAAACCAAGTGGGAGCAATGTACATGTGGGTGACAAGGAGTTTACAGAGGT
This sequence comes from Tanacetum coccineum, assembly GCA_026074375.1. Taxonomy (NCBI): domain Eukaryota; kingdom Viridiplantae; phylum Streptophyta; class Magnoliopsida; order Asterales; family Asteraceae; genus Tanacetum; species Tanacetum coccineum. The sequence goes on from BQNB010000790.1 coordinate 52,899, forward strand.
GAGGTATGTTGCTGGTAGAAAGTAATCTTTTGTTTTTTTCGATAAAGGGTTTCTCCGGTAAATTTTATTACGCTAAAAAATATTTAAGTACAAAAGATGAAGGTGAGTCCCACATCTCCGCCCGTTACATGGGCAAAACTACTTCCTAAAAGGAAGGTACACAAAATGAGTAGACAAAAGAAACATAAATTTATTTTTTCTTGTGACTTGAACACGGATATCCAGATTATCACATATAGCTTAAAGCTCATGAGAAAGATCCTGACCTTCGTACATATCATTATCGTATGGGTCATCATCATAGTTACCATTACCATACGAATCCTTCCATTGTTCCAGCAAACTTTGAGTGCCAAAACCCCTTTCATATGCCATAGAACGAGCCATATCATTATCAACTGAAGCAACCTCATCTTCACTATCATATTCACCCAAAAACTCTACCTTCTTCAAAGGATTGTCATCTTTATCCACAAGAATAACTTGCCCACTAGTAATTAAATCTTTAAACTTCCCAGTTTTCTCAATAATAGGAGTAGTACCAGAACTACTATTATCGACATTCGTGAACGAGGATCCACTTGAAGTAGCCTCGTTATTTAACAAATTAGTAGTCCCCCCATTGGTACCAAACTCCACATCATTATCGACCGAATTAAGAACATATTTGAATTACTAACCTCAATAGTAGGTTCCTCACCCTTCTTCTTATTACTACTGGAACTAGTAGTAGACTTTTTGGGAACATGTCGATATTCTTTATGAGGTTTAAAGCCTACTTTCAGCCTAACCGAAACACCTCAAGAAGTTTGACTATGCTTCTTCATAGTCTTCTTCTCACTAACACATGTATTCTTCAGACATTCCTCATGAATATGTCCAAAAACCTTACAAGACGAACACCTAAGAGGTTTCCAGTCATACTCAACACGGACATTATATATATAATGGCCCTCCGTAGTAATTTTAGGCATAGCCACGACAATGTTATCTTTCAACTCCACATCAGCTCGAAGCTCAATCATAACTCTAACATAGCTTGACCTACCCCAAGATTGCATGCACTTATCAGATGTATAAGAGTCAAGCATTAGAGGAATACCCAGTTTAGAAGCAATAGCACTCAAACTATCCTTTCTGAAGGGCGTAACAGGTACACCATGAAGTTTAACCCAAACTGGAACAGTACTAACATCTTCCTTTAATAGGTTCTCATTCGGATGCCATTTCTTCAGAATAAGCGAGTTATTCTAGATAAACCATGGACCATTCTCAAGCATAGCATCTAATCCATCCATGGAGCTAAATTGAAAGGAGAATAATCCAGTAAACGAGCTAAACATTAAGAGAACAAGCCCATATTTACCCTAAGTATTCCTAACATAGTTAGCAACGACAGGGTAGGCCACCTTCTTCCCCAAGAAAAAACCATAAGCAGTATTAGCAAATCGTTCACTAAAAGCACGAATAGAATCCACCGGAACAACCACATCAATCCTATTACCCCTGGGTGTAAACAAAGTACGAACATTCACTTTCTTCCTACTTGGTTTACCAGTTATATTAGCATACGTAGACTTACCAGGGGCATTACCAACCGTAGTAGTATCCGACATAGTAAATGTTGGAAAAGATTCCGGAATAATAGTATCATCCAAAGAGCTTATCTTTTCCTTCTCCACCATCATGTCAACCACAGATGGTGTTACACCCTCCTTACAGTAGATGTAACAACAACTAGAGTATCTTCACTCATAGTATATACCTGAAGAGGTATTCATCGAATTCCTATTAAGACTCTTCTCCTTTACACCTCTCCTACCCCCACTCCCTTTTTGACTCAAAAATCCACTCTCTATTCCACTCCCAACAACTGTCTTACACAACCTAGCAACACGCACTCCTAAATCCACAAAACTAAGATGCGATTTTGATAATGATTGAAACCCTAAATTAGGGTTTTCGGTTTAGGGCAGCAGTAAATCACAAACACGATCAAAACATAAAAGCGTGAGCAACACAAGATCATATCAAAACAAAGAAGCAAAAGGGCTCACCTAAGAATTTATGAATTAATAATCACAGACCCTACGAGAAGAAGTCGAAACCCTAACTAAGAAAAAACCTAAACAAGCAATTGACTTCCACTAGAACCTAATACCAAGGTCAGAAAAAGTTAAGAAAAAGCAAATGAATCCGAAGATTAGTTAGCATATTCAAAACTTAATATGATTTGATAGGAGATTTAGAGTAGATCGATTGGTTTAGGAGGGATAAAAAAAGCGCTAGGGAATTGCTTTAAAGGTTTCGATGGGAGTTTTTTAATTAAGGATTTTTTTAGAAAGTAATCTTTTGAGAATATTAGCAATCCTGTATTAGCATAATCAGGTACCTTGTTATTCATGATCAGCAGATACATGTCTTCAATGTCATTCTTATTGAGGTTCTTGTAATCTGGCTCGGTTATTGACACTATGCAATCATTAGCTCTTCTTGCCACAATCTCTGTGATAAACTTATGTTCATTGACCCCAAATTTCCCTGAATTGTCTTGATGACTTTTTTTCTTTTCCTTTCTTTCTCCTCTTAACTGATCTTTATTCGAGTTTTGAATAATCTCTTCTTTTGGTTTTCAGGTTCTCTTTTGTTTCCTTATGTGAAGATCCTTCGCATGAGGGATTACTTCCAGGTTTTTCACAACCATATTCTTGCATAAGAATTTTTAAATTCTCTTTATACACTTTATTTTAACCCATCTGGAATGGAAAGTACGTTTCTTCACATATCATTAATCAATTGAAAGACAATTGCTTGGATATTTATGAAGTGACAATTACCAATCTTCTTAGGTCCGGTTGGGTCCTTTCTTTAAGTAAGTACAACAAGGGGTCCTTGATGATCAGAGGATAGTGCTGGAGCTTCAAGGATATCTTTGACAGCTTTAAACTTGTGGTGTGATCTTTCGTGGATGCGGAAGAGGAGAGTCATGAATTTCCTTATCTGCTTTCCCAAACAATGTTAACTTTGCCAAGAAATTCTTCATTCTGATCAATGTGATATGAGTTCATCTCCTGACTAATCTTTTGTCTTAGCAATTCATCCGCATCTTAAACTTAGCTTCATCAGATTATCAAAGATATCTCTTCCAGATTCGTGTGATACTTGCTAGTTGGGATTTCTCATCATCTATCCAAATGCAAATTATAAGAGTCAGTCCCAGAAATCTTAATTCATCATCTTGTCTTGATTACCTACAGATTAGATGGACCTGGTTCCTCTATATTTTCTTGTCCAGACGAGGACTCTGCAGATTTACATATGCTCATACTTGATTACATAATCCTTCTGCCTTTTTTTGAACTTTCTCCCCCTCAGGATGAGCGTCATATGAGGATCATCCTATCTCTTGTGCGAACGGAGAATATACAAGAAGTTTGTTTGTTACCGAGGTACTCTCAAACTTCATCTGGAGAAGGCCAAACCAGATGCCTATGTCTTGTTGTTTGTAACAGTAGGTTCCAACCTCATAGCAAGGTACAACTGATGTTTGTTGTTCTGGAACAGTGGATGATTGAACTTGTGCCGGTTATGAACATGAGAATATGACCCGACATATTAACTGCGTACATATGTATCAAATAATGAAGGAAAATAAAGCTTTGTTAATTACATTTTTAACTGTGATGTATATGTTGTCTGTGTACGCCAACTGTTCTTGCAAAATAGCTTTAGAAATTAATCTTTCCATCTCTTCTTTAGTCGTTTTCCTTTCCTGAATCATCCCTTTCGCAAGATACACAGGAAGTTGATCTCGAACTTGAGTAGGAACTTCTTTCTTAACTTGCTCCGTTACGTTCTCTTTCACCAACGAGGGTAGCGTTTCCACCATGACATCATGAAGATTATCAGCAAGTTGATCACTTGATTTTCGTGGCATGAACGTTTTCTTGAGATGTGCAAATAAGTAACCATATCGTCCCTGTAATTCATGAAAGAAACTCTTGTATCTTTTGAATGGATTGGGTTTTGCTTTGATCAATGATAGAAGATGATTTGTTTTTGTTAACTTTGGTACAAATGAACCTGATGATGGTGTAGGATGAGTAACCGTCAATTCTTGGAGTTTCTCGGTATCCGAAGATCCAAGAGTAGAGAGATTCCTAGGTGATCTAGTTGGTGAAGGAATTGGTGAAATCCTAGACTCCTCTACATTCTTTCCTTTCGCCCTTCTCCTTAGTTCAAACACTTCATTAGTTATTTCATCCTCTTCATCATCAACATTTACAGGTATAACAATATTTGGTTCCACCTCCATATCCTTTGTAGTCTCTTCCTCCTTTTCCTGAACAATCTCCACCTCCGGACTTTCCTTATCACTCTCTGGCTCTAACCTAGTGCCGGGAATAGATGTGTCATCATGCCTAAGGGGTGAACTATCATCAACATTCGTAGACTCTTCAACAAGCTTCTCAATCTCCTCAGCTGCCAAGTGTTCATCTACCAGTGCCACATTTTCTCTTGCTTCTTGTTCTTCACGACTCTTTTGCTCAGCAAGACTTACTTGAATCATATCTTGTAGAATCATCTCATCAGCTTTTTCTGTTGTTGGCACTGGAGCAGGTGGTGTTAGACGTGCAAATTGCCTTGACGATAATCGAAAATGAATCACAGTTGATCGTTTTGGAACACTTGACTCAGCTGTCTCCGTAGCAGGGTTAGGTGACCTAGGGGCTGTGACTGAATCAGAGGAACATCTAGTCCAAACACCTCTGCATACATCTTATAATGCTCTGTAAGCCTCATCTCTTTTGTAATCATCCATGGTGGTATTCGCATCCCAACCTTGTTCTTGTTTCTTCCTGAATTGAAGATATTCTTCATAATATCATCATATTGAAGATTGTGATAAGCATCTCGAGCACGTCTTGAAATGTCAGGAAAGATAGTCATATAATGACTGATGATGATCTTTGTAAATCGTGGGTATGGGATCAAAGTGGCAGGATGATGAAGCGAATAGTAAATGCCTTCCCACATTAACTTTGCATAATCCACATGAATGTTATTAACAAAGCAGTATAACATTTGCATTATTTGTAACGGCGGTTGGTCCCATCCCGTAACACGTGTAGTCAAGCACTTGGAGAATATCTTGCATAACGTCTGCTAAGGCTATAAAAGACCAGGTATCTTGAAATTAGACACAGTCTTGAGTTCCATTGTAAATCCCAACACTAGTTTGTAAAATGGAACCATATCAGAGAATGATGGTGGTGGCACAAACGAAGCATGATTGTTATCATTTGCTTGCGGAAGATGAAAGATTGTTCGGAAGTCATCCAGAGTAAGTGTAAGCTCTTTTCTATCCAGTAGGAACTTGAGATGATGCTTTGATCAGTCTTCTTTCAAAGTATGCCAGAACTGTGCCATATAAATCCAAGGTACAGATGATGATGCTGCAATGCTGAATCGTAACGGATGATTTGTAATAATATTCATCAGAATCTTGCTCTCTGATGGACATTGCACATTCTCCAAGTCAACCTTCTTATTAGCAACCATAAGGTCATATCGCTTGTTTGGAGGACACAGTTCATCTAGATGAACATCAGCTGCTTGTTTTCGTTGTGCCATGATGATAACTGAATGAATACAATTGAGGTGTTAGGAAACAAGTAATTCTTTTAACATTTTTGTCTTTTTCCTCTCTGTCTGTTTTATATGTTTTGGCAATTCTTTTTGAACATATTTTTGATCAGTTTGTTTCTCATGTGCTCGTTCTTGATTTTTCTAGCATATGACATACGCTTTATTCGAATTATTCTTTTGATTTACCATTTTTGTGTGTTTTGGCATTCCTTTTTCGAACACACTTTTGATTTGCTTTTTCGCGTATGGATTTAGCTCTCTCCTTCTGTTTTTAGAATATCCTCACCAGAAATTCTTTGTGACATGATACTCTCTCAAGAAGGATGAAGATTTCTCTTGTGTTTTGAACCAAGACATAGTTATGAAAATTCAAGAGAAAACCTTCAACTTAAAGTGAGTTCGAATTCATCTACCCCCGGAATTTCACCAGATGTTGCTGCTCTTACAACTGAAGTCTCTGAACTTAAGAATATGATGAAGACTATGCTTATCGACAAATAAAAAGCCCAAGCTCCCGCACCCGTAAAAGCGGTCGAGCAGAGTTGTGTAACTTGTGGAGGTGCTCATTCTTATAGAAATTGTCCAGCCACCGATGGCAATGTTTATCGAGACAACATTCAAGAGTATGTTTCACAAGCTGCTGCAGCCAATTTTAATCAAGGAAATTCCAATTCTAGACCTCCGATGGTTGCAAATCAAATCCGACCTCCTGGTTTTCCTCCAATTCAAAACAATCAAAACCGTTTCAATCAAAATCAGGGAAATAATTTCAACCAAAATCGAGGAACCAATTTCAATCAAAATCGTGGAAATAACTTCAACCAAGGACAAGTTTACCAACCTCCGACTAATCAAACCCCAGTTTATCAAGCTCCTGCTCCGCAAATGCAAGGTGTTTCAAAGACCGATTTTGAGAATTATGTCAAGGCTAATGATGCTGTATTAAGGAATATGCAAAATCAAGGCCAAGGTTTACAAAACCAGATGACAAATTTAACGGAAATGCTTTCTAAATTCATAAGTTCCAATACCGCTTCATCTTCTAATTCAGGTACTCTACCAAGTCAAACCATAACTAACCCTCGCGAGCATGTTAATGCTATCACCATACGAAGTGGTAAAACTTGTAAAGAACCTTCGACTCCTCTTGTTCCTACTTGTTAGAAATAAAGAAATGTTCTACTTGTAAGCACTATTATAAAGTGCAGGGACTAAATATGTTAAGTAAGGAAAGTTTAGTCAACAAGCTAACCAAGGGCTATAAATAGTAATTTATGCCATGGTTAGATGTAACAACTTCATTTAATCAAAAGGCAAGTTAGGTAATTCTCTCTCTAAACACACACACTAATTACACCTTGATCTTCACACACTAATCATCAATCAAGATCTATTGGTTAATATGTGGTATCAAGAGCCAATGATTGTGGATTAGTGCTTATTTTAGTGTTTGATTGTGTTTGTGAGATTGAGATTTTGCTTATTTGTGGTATTTTTTTGAGCTTATTCGGACATTTTTAAGCTTAATACATTCGGCTTATTTTTTTTAAAAACAAAAAGTGTTCTTATTTTAGTATTGATTTTTTACTTTTTAGTTGCTTATTCGAATTTTTTTGTTGTAGAAAAGAATTTTTGTTTTAGCTTCTCTTTGTAGCTTATTTGTGGTCACGTTTTGTGGTACGAAGCACAAACAAACTTGGCTGATAATAGGAGTCGAAGAAAGGTGCGGTTAAGGTGTTTGATATATTGCTTGAACCGATCTAGACATCTTTAAGACTAACCGAACGAGTCCTCTTTCAAACAACCGATCTAGTCATTTGTTTAGAGGAGCCGATCTAGTCATTATACAAAGAGCCGAACGAGTTCTCACTAAAGCCGAACGAGATGATATAAACAACAGCCGAACTAGTTGATATCTAGTGTGAGCCGAACTAGTTGCTTTGTGAAGGAACCGAACTAGTTGCTTTGTTAAGGAACCGAACGAGTGGATTCAAGGTGAGCCGAACGAGTGGATTCAAGGTGAGCCGAACGAGTGAATTCAAGGTGAGCCGAACGAGTGACATCAAGAGGAACCGAACGAGTGAAATCAAGCGGAACCGAACTAGTCAAAAACTTTAAGGAACCGAACTAATACACACAAGAACAAAATCTATACGGTTTAAGTAATTTTTCGGTTTTACGGTTTCGAGATACGTTAAACGACGGGACTTAAGACATATATCATCGTGTTCGTGTCGTCGTTTCGATCCACGTGGTATATTCGGATTTCACCGACGATAACCGAACGAGTTAAAAAGATCAAAAGTTCATTCGTTGCATTCTTTTTATAAAATTTCAAACGAACATGATGAAAATAAATGGTGGGAAATTTTTATTAATTACCAAGAATTGAAAGTTGTCACATGCAACCCCTACATGTTTACTACAATTACACCACAAGTCCCTTGTTGCATAATTAATACTCTTTGTTGAAAGGTAGTTTCACAGTTAGTCCTTAGTGCCTCTAATTCAACCGTTAGTGCTCTAAAGTGAAACGTTCTTGCACCGTTTGTCCTTACTTGAGTTTTAATCAACCGTTACTCATCTCAAGTTGAAGGTTTGTACACCGAATGATGATAATGGGCCGAATGGTTTGGAATAGTGTTGGGCTGGGATTCATTTAATAATAAAAAAAATAAAAAAAAAAAATTTGTTAACATTTTGTGTTAAATATTTTTTTTAGTAATAATTTTTTTTAGTCTACGGATTTTTTTTGAGAATTAAATAGTTTTAGTTTACAGTTTTAGTTATTAAAAAAAAACGTTTGCGAGATATAAGTTTGTCGTGATTATTTGAGCGCGTTTATCGGGTTATTCGTTGAAATTTTTTTGTGGAATTTTAAAATCGAGTTGAGTGAGCTAGAGTTAATTAATCGAGTGTATCAGATTCGTTCATCATGTATCAAGATAGTTGGGACAAGATGATTCACACACAGTGTAACGCACGGTACGATACACTTGAGAAAGAAACACAAATTAAAATTTCAAATCTAGAAGAATGTGTGCGAATAAAGGATCGTCAACATATTATTAGAGCTAATGATGATTTTATAATATTTGAAAATCTTCGAGCGCAAGTTAATGAACTTCAGAGTGAAAATGAAAATTTAAAGTCAAAAGTTGTTGAGTGTACAATGTGTCAAAATCTTCAAGTGCAAGTTGAGGAACTTAAGAGTGTAAACGAAAGTTTGAATTTATCGGTTGAAGAGCTATCTAAGGCACGTGCACTTGCTGAAGCGACTTTGAGAGAAAGAGATGAATTGGTTTTTGTTCAGTGTGAGAAAATAAGATTGTTGGAAGAACAATGTGAGCCATTTTATGAGGTACAATCTGAGTTTGATTTAGAAAAAGTTCATGACACTCAAGATAACTCAGAAAAAGATTTGATTTTGAGTTTGCAAACACAATTAAAAGAAACTGCTGAATTGGTTGTACATTTTTCAGATGAAAAATATTTTGCGTTAAAAGAAATTGAGAGCTTAAAAGATGAAATAAAAAGTTTGCAAATTGAAAATCAAGATCTAAAATCTAGAGAATTTGAGTTGAATAATCTTGAAAAAGTGTACGAGACTAAAGAATCTGTGTTGTTAAAAGATATTGATCAAATGAAATCTCAAGTTTCGGAACTTGTGGAGAAACTTAAGATTTCAGCTCAAGAGATGAAACAACAAATCGTTATGTTTGAAGAAGATAAACGAATGTTTTTAGCTAAAAATGAATTTCTTGAAAAAATGTCTTCTTCGATGCAAAAAGAGTATAATGATTTGTTGGCTTCAAATGATGTTTTAAAACATAGACTTGAAACAAAGTTTAAGTTTTTAAAACAAGATACTTCTCTTGAGAAAATGATTGAAATGATCGAGAAAGAATATGAATCAAACGTTTCAAAGATTTCCATTACAAGTTCAACGTTTGAGACTAAGAATTTGGAACTTGTAAAAGAAATGGGGGATAAAGTGAAACGTTTTGATGACGAGAAAAAGGTGTTTGAGAGTACGATTTCAAAGTTGGAAAAGGAATTAGCACAACGAGTCAAAGATTTTGATGATGTCAAAACAGAGCTTTCAAAAAGAACTGATAAATTTGAGACGTATTTTGCAAATCTTGAAAAAGAGAATGCTTTATTAAAATCACAGTTGCCATCTCAAAATTACACTTAGTTGCAAAAAGAAAACAATGATTTGAGAACATCATATAATATGTTGAAAGAAACACATGAAACTTTTTGTGTAAATATTGAAAAAGAGAACAATGATTTGAAAATGCATTACAAGTGATTGTTTGATTCAATAAACAGAAAGAGGTTGTTTCTCAAGTTTTTACAAAATCAATTCCAAAAGTGAATGTTTCAGAAAAGATTTACACGGGTAAATCTTCAAAACTGATTTCAAGAAAGGTTTCTTAATTTACTACTTATTCTTTGCAAAAAGATAGGAAGTATTTGAAGAAACAACATTCATTTGAAACATTTGCTTCTCAAAATCATGAAAAAACTAAAGTTCAAAACAAATCTGGAAAAGAAAGGGGGAAAACATTTCCAAACAATTTAAGTATTCTAGGGATGAAATGTTTTCAATGCGTAAACGAGATGATTCAGTTTTGAAAAAGGTGAAAGATGTAAGGTTTCCATTCATTTCGAAAAGAATTTTTCAAAATGAAACACCGAGTTTCAACAAATGGAAATCTTCGTCTTCCTCAAAGGTTAAAACATCAAATGAAACACCGGGTTTCAGAACGGTGTTTACACCTTTGAGAAATTTTAAAACTCCTAATGAAACATCCAGGTTTTATAAGTCAAATTGGACAAATGAGAAGAGTTTTAAATCACCGTTGATTCCAAGAAAGTTATTTCAAAATGAAACACCGGGTTTCAAATCTCCTTGGAATTCAACCTCTATGCATCAAATCGACGCAACTTACATTTGGTTCTCCAAATATGGTAAACCCGTTAGCAACGTGCTTAAGTGGGTACCAAAAGTTGTTGCTTAATTTGATAGAAAGTTCAAAAAGATTTTCTTTTACAAAAGTTTAAAACAAAAATAATACAAAAAGTTTTTCTTTTATCAAATTTTAGAAAAATACAAAAAGATTTTTTTATATAAAATTTAGAAAAGACAAAAAGATTTTCTTTTACATAAAATTTCAGAAAAGACAAAAAGATTTTCTTTTATACCAAATTTTATAGAAAACACAAAAACATTTTTGGTTTTTATGATGGCTTTCGTATAACTCAGTACGAAACCCGAACTTAAACTGATGGCTTTCGTATAACTCAGTACGAAACCCGAACTTAAACTGATGGCTTTCGTATAATTCAGTACGAAACCCGAACTTCATCTGATGGCTTGTGTACATTTCAGTACATAACCCGTGCTTTAAAGAAAAGAAGGTGTACGCTTCAGTGCATCTATCTTTGAAAAAGAAGAGAAGTCTTCTTTGACTTGAGTCATTGATACATATTTTTCAAAATCTTTATGTGGTACTTAAACGATAAATTCAAGTTGTTTAAAAAGTCAATGATCTCAAGTTGATGAGTTACAATCGTTTCAAATTTTAAAATTGTGGTACTTTCAAGATAAAATCAATTTTAAAAAGGTCTTCAAATCGATATATTTTTTTGTGAAAGTGTCTAAAGAAATAAAGGACTCAAAAGTGCAAAGAGGAACTCCCTTATCAAGGTTTTAACAAAGATATGGTATTTTTCAAGGGGGAGTGTCCGTATATGTTGTTGAAAAATTTTCAGAAAAAAACAGAAATGGAAAATTGTTTTACATTTCACCTTCACATATCCGTATTTTTGCGTTTTTAGCTTCATGTTAAAAATGTTTCTCGGCATATGTTAAGGGGGAGTATCTTTATAATGATTAAAAACTTTTAAAGATCAATTTTTTTTCTTCATATGATGTTTGTGAGAATGATGAAAAATAGAAAGAGAGATTTGTGAGAGAAAAATAGAAAGAGAGAAATGAGAAATCGTATACTTGAAAAAATGAAAGTATATGTCATGTGCTTCAAAAGCAAGAACAACACATGTAAAGAAAAAGAGAAAAGTATGCAAGAAAAGAAATGCCACCGCATACAAAAACAGACAGAGTGATTGTTCTACATTTTCTTGATATTATCAAAATCTCATGATATGATTTCAGATTCCCATCATGGTTTTCACGAACATTCTTTCTAAAGGAATTATCTTGGTGTATGTTGATTGAGTTGTATGGTGTGATTTAGTTACTCCCAAAATACTCCTATGATCTTCCAGAACCGGAATTGATCTACCCCGAAGTCTTCCTTCCAATTTAGGAATGTTAGGTCTAGGTGATGGAGTTTGAGGTGTAAATCAACATGTTTCGAATGCCAAAAGGACTTAAGTGATAAAGCTTTGAATGAAAACAAATGAAAGAAAATGATAAAGTTGTCAAAAGTGACAAGAATATAATGAAGAAGAATCAGATGTAAGAAAAATGAAAAGGTTGTAGTTGAAAAGTGAGAGGCTTATAAGAAAAGATGAAGGGTGTTTTGTTCCTAAACTAGGATAGAAACCGGGTCAACTCATAATCTATCGGATTTCATTCGTTGATTTCTGGTATTGAAGTAGACATCATGGACACAGTGATGCAAATGCACAACCCCTCCTAGCCACTCAAATACTTCTCATAAAGTATTTGTTTCATTCTCAGGAAGATTAAACGCATAATCTATCGACTTCTCATTCCGAGAATGTTGGTATTGAATAATGGATATTCTGCTCCAGTCCTTGCTTACTAAAAGTGCACAGGAGTTTAGAGCCAATTGGATATTCAATAAAATATCTTTAGGACACAAAAGTACGTTTGTATTAAACATCAATGATACAAAAGGTACAATGATATATGTCTTTGTGACATTGCATGACTTGTGACTTCTCCGGAACTTCTAGAGTGATACTATAAAATTGTATTCACAATGATCGAATGGAAATCCTACCAGTGCTAACATTATGCCAACGCTTAACGTAGGTCACTCATTTGAAAATGATTGCTTAATGATTCAAATAAGTGTTAATGTAATCTATGATGAATCTGTGGTTATGTGTTTCCCAGGGTAACACAACACTAAGTTCACAAGATCAATGCTTATTTGGATTTCATGATCATATTTCTGCATCCTTATCATCAAGATATTGATTTGATCATATTTTTCAAATATTTCATCAGAAATTTTCAAAGCATGATCTTGTGATGTATGAACTTCATGGTTAATGTGGAAGATGGTTCTTACTCTGATAATTCTCCATTTCATCTTCTACAACAACATACAACAACAACATTTCTACGTTTCACAAGCATAACATCTTCAACGAATCTTTTGATGACAAAAGTTATCTTTGAACCTTCACAGGAATGATAGCAATCAAGTTTGTTGGTTTGAGGAAGCTTATGGTTATTTTGGGGGAATATGTTTGGTTATAAAGGAGAGAATGTTTAATTTTTAGAGAGAAAAGAAAAGATTTTGATTTCAATTTCATGGACTTCAAAGAATATTCTTCACCCGGACCTTATTTGGAAGCTTATATGATCATGATGTTCATGATGGATCATAATCATCATGAGGGGGAGAAGATATAAGTTTGAAACTTTAGAGAAATATTCAAGTATTTGAAAGGGGAGAAGATATAAGCAAAATTGAATCAAAGAAATCGTTATGGTAAAAGTAGTTTGATTAAGAAGATAAAATTCGTATTTAAGATCGAGGTTACTTCATCAAGTGTTTTGAATAAGTTGTAGTGTTTCATTAACTTCAAAGATCAATCGAGATAGCCGGTTCGACATTTGCATGGAATTACTTCTCAAAAATATCGACATTGTCTTCAGACAATCAAAATTTACGACTTCAATATTCAAGAGATGGATATGTGATTGAGGGGGAGCTTAAAGAGTATGATGAAGATTCATGTAAAAAGTCAAGTGTTGAAATCTTTTACAAAGATATGCTCAATCAATATCATCGTGTTTCTAGATCTTTCGTCAGCAACATTATGTGATTGAAATCTACATTCAAGATTAAGTTCGAAGATAAAGATTTCATACAAGATGTTTTAAAAGATTCAAGTTGCTCAAAAGAAGATCAAGTTAGCTTTTGAGAATGCTGATTTTGAGTTCGAAAGTAGAGTTGATACCTTCAGAGATAAAGTATCATATATGGGGAGAAAATTATATCGGGAGAGATATATTACAAGGTCGTCCTCAGCTTTCATAAGAAATATTCTTAGCTTTTTTTTTTATTTTGAGCTTTAAATAAGAAAATGACAAACTACTTCAGAATCAAGTGTAAAAAAAAAAAAAAAAAAAAAAAAAAAAAAAAAAAAAAAAAAAAAAAAAAAAAAAAAAAAACACAAAAAAAAAAAAAAAAAAAAAAAAAAAAAAAAAAAAAAACAAAACAAACCAAAAAAAAAAAAAAAAAAAAAAAAAAAAAAAAAAAAAAAAAAAAAAAAAAAAAAACAAAAAAAAAAAAAAAAAAAAAAAAAAAAAAAAAAAAAAAAAAAGAAAATGATAAGAAGAGTCGTCATAAAAATACAATAAGGTCAGTACCCAAGTAGATCATTTAGGGGGAAAAGTTAGAAATAAAGAAATGTTCTACTTGGTAACACTATTATCAAAGTCAGGGACTATTTGTGTAGGTTAGGAAAGTTTAGTTTAACAATCTATAAGGCTATAAATAAGGTATTATGCCTTGATGGAGGTAACAATTTTATTTTAATCAAAGGCAAGTTATGTATTTTCTCTCTCTCTAAACACACACACTATTACACATTTACTTTCACACACTATATTCTTTAATCAAGATCTTATGCTTAATAGCTTCCTATCAGGAACAAACCATGGTAGGGCAACATTGTCCTATTGAGAAACACTAACAAAACTAGTGCACCAACATGTACATTACCAAGCAACAAAGCAAAATACCAATAGTCGCCCTCCAATGACAATAAACCTCTTAAGACAAGCTGTCAATGAAAACGCATCCAAAGCTACAAAGAAAGGTCATTGCAACGTGAAAGCATGGAGTTAGGCAAAGACTAAGCTCATTTTGCCTTATAACTCAAACATCAGGTCGACTATTCCCCACATGAAAACTCTAATATCTATTGTCGATATTCCCTTGGTATGACAAACGTAAATTCGGGTTGACTATTCATAGCCATATCAACCACAAACCACTGGTCGGGACTATCCTTGACAAATCTTAACCTGAGGAGCCATTCCCTCTTGACAGCTAAAGAAAACTATCATGTCATCTTTAATCTTTACTTTTATTTTTCGTGAAAGAGATTGGTAGCTTCGGAAAACGATAGGTGTATGATTTATGCATAACATTAATGAAAAACATTCCCTACTTCTTATTTATTCATATATGTTTGAAACATATTACGTCGGCTATTGCCATGTCTATCATGTCTCCTATCCTCATATTGGCTTGCATGGAAGAGTAACAAAAATACAAAAAGGTTGTCACAAAGTTAGTGGCAGTACCACATAATTTAGTATGTACACCTGTCACAAGCATCTTGGAAATGGACAGTCAAATAGACTAAAAAATCACGGTTTGTAGTTTCATTCATTTACAATGTGAACATGTCGTTATAACAAGTAATGGTTAAATATGTTTATATGATCAATAATTAGTTTCTTCAAGCTTCGTTAAGAGCTCCATAGAAAAACGATTTCTATGGGCCCACAAATCTCGACCAAAGGGAAAAAACAAAAAAAAATCCGAGGATCTACAGTCTTCGAATAGACAAAACATGAAAATCTTATTCATAAATACATAATCAAGTTAAACTTCCTTTTATAACATGTTAGCGCCAATAAACAAAATCCATCGAGGCAACAAATTGTCGATTGACGGATTTTTAAAGCCCTAACCTATTATAGGCATCAATAGTTATCAATTCTATAAGAAAAAAAGAAAGCTATGATAACAAAGGCCTCAGACGTTTTCCTTCAAGCGAAGAGATAACCTCAGAAGTTTGAACCCTTGAGGAACATTTTCCCACAACTCGATAAATGAGGTATGAGAACCACTTTCTAGCTCCTTCAAGTACGACTCGGCACTAGCTTAAGCCAACCTGATATGATCAAATAAGTACATATTTATGTATCATTTGTCCCGTATATATTGTTCATTTACTATCCTATGTTAAGAATTGTTACTTAATCGTTCATATTTGTGATTCTTAATAATTCCAGAGCAAAAGTGGAAAAGACATGGAAAACGCATGATCTGGAGCTTAAACGAAGAAAATACTGTATTTACACAAAGTATCCCCATAGACACGCCATATAGATTACTTAGAAAGATATGAAGAGTTCCCGTTTAGGAAGAATACAGTGTATCCAGAATTATATGGGGATACGTCGTATAGAGGGCCCAGAGTAAGAACCTGACCAGATTATGAGATAATAGGTAACACCAGTAGGTGTTATCCTTGTTTGTGAAGTACTTGTATTTTATTTAGTTACTTCGGATTTAAATGATTTTAGTTGGACATTTATATGTTTATCGTTAAAAAAAATTGTTCGTTATCTTGTTTATCAATTGATGTCTATTGCTTAATCATTTGTTATAGATTGACAAACCTATGATTTATGATCCTTATCATAGTGGTCAAGGATCGGTAACAACGATGACTGTTATTGGCTTTGCCATTAGGACTAGAGGTGGACCAAGCCCTAGGTTAGACAGATTTTGATTAAAACACTTGAATTGACATACATAGATGACCATTGCGAGAGAATAGGATTCACTATAGACATTAGGTTTCCGCAAATAAATCGTATAGATTAGTTGGCGTGTGTAATGTGACTAAGACTTATTAACACTATGACCATCGGGTCAAGGGTTGATATTCATAGGACTAGGTAATCATGACCATTTGGCCTAGCCTACAGTTATAATTCACCAACGTGGCTTGTTAGATCATTTCACTAGTAGACAGATCATTTAAGCATAGTAGGATAAACATGGCTAATGTGTTCTTCCTTATCTAATCTTCCTTTAAACATTTACTCTCTTTCTAATTAGTTAATTAGTTGTTTAATAAATCCAATCGGGCTAATCTCTCATATTGAAACCCCCTTACAAGCTGTAGAATTCACTAGGTTTAGCTTTAGTTCACCCCATCCTTGAGAATGATCTGTGCTTACCATTAGCAGCTAGAACTGATCAGTTACACTTCCCGTTAGTGTTAGTCTATTAATTAAGTTGGAACTTATAAATTTAAGTGGATCTTGGCAATGGCTAGTTACCCCAACTGATCCAGTTGATCCTCCTCGATTGAGCTTCACGGACGGGGCCTTTTAATCCCTATCCAAACATAGAGAGACACTCTCTTGCTCCAAATCTTTGTCAAACTCTCAGGCATCCTACAACTGTTGGACCGACTGACTATTCAGTTTGAGATAGTTAAAAGAGACCTCATCTCTCGACTCCTGGTGCCCTCTTGACATCAAATCTCTGCCTCATTTCTTGAGATGACTTTTCAAGAGCATTGAACTTATCCTGAAGCACATGAGCATGACTAGTAGGTGCTTTAGTGATACTCAACAACAAATAATAATCGCAAACAAGAATAGTCAAACTACTATCCATAGCTTCACAATCACAACTAGCAACAAAATCCCTAGTCTCAAGAACAGACCTCCTCGCTTGAGGCACAACAACATCCAGGTAAGCTCGCCAAGAAGCTGGGTCAGTAAGGAGGGATCATCAAACCCCAGGACGTCCAAATTTAAAGAAAGGTTCCCCAACATATCAGCTGAGCCAAAGACCAAACACCACCTACAAAAATGCTTACATATTACATATTTAAATACATTTTATCTTCTACCTAATCAACACCATCGATATCAACACCAACATAAAGAGGGTCAACATGTAACTTCCTTTTTCTACGAACTTGCAAGCCCTCGGTCTCTTCTTCGATACACTCTTCATAGCTAGCAAAATTCTCAAGATAAGTTATAAATGAAATCTAGTCTTGAAATTTATAAACCGAATATGAATGAGACTTCACCAACACTCTTGGGCAGTGTACCCGTTCGTGTATAATATAGACTCAGTAAGACCGGGTCGTTTGCATGAGTGGGGGAATTTAAATGTTTAAAACTATAATTCAACTAAAACAACCATCTTATAAATCCACGTGATTATTCAAATGACTAGTAAAAATTAATGAAAAAGTAAATAACTATCAAAATAAACTACGAGTTTAACCAAGAGATAAAAGACATGCTTGCCTTGCCAATCCTCTATCATATTAATGACACAAATTGTATGTGCAGTGTTCACCTAGCTATGTTTCAGTGAGTCTTTGGTAGTATAAGTCTGGTATGATCCTCAGTTCCCTACATACTTCTTCGTATAACTGCATACGCCGGATTAGTGGTCATATCCTAGTTATTGTTTAACCATTAAGTTCCTCAACTAATATATATGACAATGTTTTTTATGTTTGCCAAGCACTTAATTACTAAGTAAATTGCCAGTTTACGATTCACTAAATCTTAAACCCTATTATCTACCACTTTAAACGAGTCAATTCGTGTTAGCGATCCCTAACCACTAAGTTATACCTGCCAGATATCTTAATGATTTGGATACTTATGTTTCAGCTTTAACTCTACTAAAAAAAATATTCTCAACACGTAGCCATGGTAAATGCAAAGGCGTAAGTCTATAATTGCATATAAATTATCCAAAACAAGCTGAATAAAATAAACAATATGGCGATAATAAATAGATTCATAACAAGGCAGGCATTAAAGGTTTAACCTTCCATTACAAAAAATAAACAAGAACTAATAGAGTTTATTAAACATAATTATAATGATCAAACCAATGTAATTTAATGTTTATGATTAGTGAAGCCTTGATCTCTTGATGTTTGGAACCATAGCTTCGTTGTAGACTCATATTCGTCCTTAACTTAGGTATGAAATACATTTGTTTTTTTTTGGTAAAATAGGTACCTAAAGCCAAAAAGGCCCAAGCACGTCAGTTGATACAGCATATACACGTCACCTGGTATACGCCATATACATCTCGAATGCATATCTACGTCATTAGTCTTCAGGTTGATACGGCGTATACATGGTACATTGTATACGCCATATACGTTCTCAACACTTAGCACTTTCTTCGAAGTATATATGTATACGTTGTATACAACTACTAAGGTATACGGTGTATTCTCTGG
Organism: Tanacetum coccineum; assembly: GCA_026074375.1. NCBI lineage: Eukaryota > Viridiplantae > Streptophyta > Magnoliopsida > Asterales > Asteraceae > Tanacetum > Tanacetum coccineum. The sequence goes on from BQNB010000790.1 coordinate 71,820, forward strand.
CTGCAACTTGTAATTCTTCTATTTTTGGCTCCTATTGCTTGTTTTCGGTCTTTTTAGCGAGAATTTCTCAAATGCTCCAGATAAACACTAAAATACAAATTTATAGCAAATAAGTATCAAATCTATAAAAAATGCTATCAAAAGAGCATAATCACAGGTTAAGGATGGTAAAAAATATGTTCTTATTTGAGTCATCAAATTTTACACCACTTTGACATCTACTTATCTTCAAGTTGACTCCAAATTAAACTTAGACAAAGTATCTTCCTGAATAACTAGAAAAATATGAATTTAATTTAAACTAATTTAAATTTTTGCTAAACCGAGCACCTCACGTAAAAGAGGAAAGAAATAAACACTCAACCTCTCACTAATCTACGTGTTTATATTTTTGATCACTCAAGGGTCAGTTATGTGCATACACGTCATAGGTTGACCAAATTTCAAGTCTCAACACGAGAGTCTAGGTATAATTATTTAGAAGGCAATAAATATGGGTGATACATAATGAAAGGTGTAGGGAAGAAACGAACCATAGGCTCTGGAGTTGTTTTAGTTCTTCGTACGATAATATCGTGAGGTGAGTCATCTGAGTCAGACATGCCATCATTAGTTTTAGGTTATGGGAACTTTTAGTCGTCCTGTCTTGTCGTTATCCCGAATACGATAGTGAAGGGAGCTGCTACAAAGGTCTCTTCATAACCAATAGAGTTTATTTGAACCCAAAAGGTTGGTGATAAAATTCTATGTTTTGTGTAACTTTCCCTTTTCCAAGGTTTTCTCGGGTGTGCCTCCTCTGAATCGGAGTTCCATGGCTCTACAGATGGACTCCCGCTGATAGGTAATGAGTGGTGCGGATTACGTTTTTAGGTATGGTGTAAAGTGGTGTACATGGCGTTCCACTCGATCAACGTTCTGGACTATAACTGCAAGGTGGTTCGTTTGGATTCAAAGGTTGTGTTTATAGGTTCTTCTTGGGTTTGGATTATGCTCATCTATGAAATTGAAAAAAATAAATGAAAAAAGAATGTAACAACCATCAGGTCAACCCAACCTAATCATCGTTACATATAACATGCTACTTGAACTCGTCACCAAAGAGACAGATTTTCCAACCTCGGATTATAAAATATGACCATTTCATAAACATTACAGTTGCCTTTTATTCTTCAATCTGAGTTGATGTTTACTAATAGGTTACTTCCACTCAATCTATCTCCCTAGGGTGTTTGTAATTAAATGAATACTTATCAGGGGTCATATTAAATATAGTATATTATTGTTGAAGACAAACTATACCGTTTTGAACCCGTTACAACCAGGTGATCCCCGTTTTGCCACTTGCAGACGCCTGGACTTTATAAACTTTGGAATAAGAAAAAAATCAGATTCTCCTGATGTCTAAAGCAATTGATACAGGCTCTTAAAAGAAAGGGCCACTACATGCCAACATGGTTGCTAAGAAAAATGCGTGATAATACAACTATGTTTGAACCATCAATGAAAAATGAAAATTTTCTATTAATATAATGAACTATGATTGTATGCTGGCACTGAAAAAAAACAACTCAAATGTAAATTATGATAACAAGAATCGAAATTAACATTTTAATAGCCGTACACGTTTTCAACCTTCTCTTTCTTGTGACCTCAAAAGACGATGTTTGTTTCTTCATATAGGAGAACAGCAGATCACAGTAGGACTTTATTGATTTTACAGACATTGTTTCTTCAGATTTTTCGATTTCTGTACAAATCAGCAAATTTTATCTTGTGTGAAACTCTCTCAACTGAAAATCCATAAAAATCCATATTTCTGAGATAATTTTTGTTTCAATTCATGAAGTAGAGTCAAAATATGAGATATATGCTACAATTGTACAGTTACTAACTCAAGTAACTATCTCATTTCTTTCAAGCTGCATTTTACCATTTTCAAATGACAAGTTAAAAACAACATGATTACCCTTGGGACATCAGACATGAGTTAATTCGTTCAGTATTCAGTAACCATGCATTTCAGTAATAATTTTGTCAATCTTTCATGACTAAGATCACACTAACTAGAATCAGAGGCACACCATAAAACAAAACTGATAAAGCCAGTGTAAATACCATCTGTTCAATGATTGGCCCATCATCAAGTTCTTCCGTCACGAAGTGGCTTGTGGCACCAATCAATTTCACACCAGCATTAAAAGCCTGCCACATATCAGTGAATAATACAAGATTATACTTTTAATTTTCATGATGCCTTTTATGAGTTAACATGCTTGATACTGAAGTATGGAATACTAAACCTGCCTAGACGGATTCCCGCCCTTGAATGACGGTAATAAGCCATGATGAATGTTGATCACATCTTTCACATATGTATTTAAAAAGCTTTTAGATTATACCTGCGCTTAAATTATATATTATTGCGTAGTTTAAAAAATTAACTAAATTGACGTCAATAAATCCAATAGATAATCCAGATCTTTTTATGTCGTTTATCTGAGCACCAATTTGAAAAAGAAAAAAAAAGGGCGTTCTCGTAGAAACTTTGGTAAGTACTTGATCAAGCTAAATTGGCAAAATGCATACATGGAAAAAAAAATTGACCTATACATAACTGGTTGAAGTGAACTTCAAACCATTACATGTTAGTGGGTTCATTTGGGTTAACTTTTAATATTAAAAGGTCAAACGCGTAAAATCATGGAGCATTGGGTTCATATGGAAAGTCAAACCATGGTATTATAAATATATAAACACCTCTTGAATCATATTGTTATCAGAAACAAAATGTACGGAGGATTTTATACTTAATGTTATGTAATGGACACAATATTTTTTATGAAAAAAAAACCAAAAATTTGGACAAAAACTTGGGTCCACATAACCCCAACCGTTTCGACCATTTCATAATTTTATCCTTTTACTCCCAGACTTGATTTTGACCCGGTAACCACTCCGCCAAATTTCCACCTTAGTCACCGCAACTAAATTACCAAAGTTACCTGCATGTATCTAGCAAGGACTAGAAAATCTGTATCTTGAACCAAGTGTAATATCTCCTCTTCTCTTTTATTTTCTTTTGTTGTCGACAGATAGTGATATGGGATCTTATGCCTTTCAAGAAATCGAGCCACATGGGAGTTTGGTAGCCTATCGTGATTACTGTTCAAATACACTCTTTGTCAATAATGGAAAGCGAATAGTGAATAGACAGATGATAAAGTATGAACTCTCGCATACTTCACCTGATTATCGCACTTATATCAATTGGAAGCTTTCCATCTTGCCATGCAAGCAACAAATCAACAAGACAGTGGTCCTGCAAAAATAGCACAAGGTTTTTGTGACGTGATCAACAGTTTTATATGGATTATGCAAATATAGATAAGTTGAGCAAAACCTGCTTGGAAACAAGAACCGCAATTTTATATTTGGGATCTATAAAAGGCACCCTAACAGCAGATTTTCTTGCATTGAACATCTTTGATAAGTTAAGAATGTCCTCATCCATTTGTGCTCGTGGCCATTTTATAGGGTCAAAGACAAACTCACTGTAAGATGAAAAAAATTATCACCTTGATGTTTCTGATAACTACAAATACACAATCCTTTAACGTTAATTTAACAAGCACTTTAGAAAAAATTATGTTTAAGTTATTCAGCAGTTTATAGGATCGACCAAAAATAGGTCATTCATGATGTGAGGAAATAGTTGGAAATATCAAGTTATATACAAAAGTAGAAGAATTCAAGCTAGCTTACTCCAGTTAATGCTAAAAGATATATTTTATTTTTCTTGCCCAAACCTCACGATAAAATTAAAAAGAAATTTACACAAGGGGGGCAATATACACACTTATATTTACCAAACTGGACGTTTTATCTTGCTTCATCAAATTTTAGCTACTCAAGCGACAAATGTCCTACAATTTCCCATAACTGCACATGGATACCAGGAAAAATAAATTAAATACTAAAGAGTCGCATTAATGCCAACTTCCACTAGGCCAACCTCAAAATTCTTTTTTTTTAGTATATTTGTCAGTGTGAGGTCACACGTGCGGCAACGCATTTTCGTGCCGACCAGTGGCTAAAATTGTAAACTCTTTAAATAACGATAGGTCAATAGGTGTATATGGTATGGTCTCTATCCTAATTTTCTCTACAAAACAAACTATGCCATTCTATCAAATTCTACTGCTAAAGAAACCACTTTCATCTTGTAAGCTCTACCTCATTTTCAGTTGCTGGATGGTAAGTGTTTATGCAACGAAAAAACATTTCAATTTTTCATAGAGAAACTAAAACAAATGTACTTAATATACATATGATGCACAAACAAATCTGTCAATGTGCGTTAAGATAGATGGAGCACCTTCTGGAGTAGAAGACGTTTTTATTTTGTGGTACGAAAACGTCAGCTTCCAATATGTTCCCACCTCTTGATGCAATACACTCGGATCTTTGGCACATTCCCAAACACTATCTATCATTTAAATGAATTTATATAAAGTTTTATTTACTCCAATCATTCTGTAGATTCAATTATGAATTATCTACAAAGAGCAGCTACATAATTTGCTTTGTGATAAAGGGGTAAAAAAAGTTCTGATGTAATAGCTGATATGGATTCTACATTTTTTTAAATATGTAACTTATAACAATATCAAACTCCTTAAAAGTAGTTGGGATCATTTTTTAGCAAACCACTTTACTTTAAACATAATAAACTCAATGCTCTTTAATGTAACCGACATATTCTGCTTGCATGACACTAAACAGTCGATATCAGTTACATACAACATAGTACTTGTGCTTTGTTTTTTCTTTAAAAATCATCTTCTTCTTACATGCAATTCACTATAAAACAACATAATATAGAAGCGTAGACACTTAATAGTTACATGATGAATACAGAAAGCACAATAAACACTTGAAATATAACCTTTAAGTCTATAAAACTCAATTCTGTAGATTTCGGTACTAGGGTGAGGGCCTTGTAGAATGTTTTTACATGGTGAAGGTTAAATATATATATATATATAGTATAATATATATATATAAATATATAGAAGGAAAGTTAAATAAAAGGACCAAATATTGGTGAGAAGGATAAAAAGAAAACTTTTTAAATAAGTTCTCGAAAAATTACATTAAGTCAGGTATGTTGTGAATAAAACTTTTTGAAAAAGGAAGTTTTTTAATTTGAGTTTTTTATACGTTTTTTTAATGCCAAAAAAAGCAAATTTTGATGCAAAAAAAATTTTTATTGCACAAATTTTGTCGACTTGTTATAGTTTGATGCGCAATAAAATTTTGATGCAAAAAGTCAAAAGAAGTTGGGTACAAAAACGAATTTTTGATGCACAAAAAACCGATTTAATGCACAAACGTTTTTTTTAATAAAAAATTTTCGGCAAAACTATCCACTTTTAGAAAAACTTCCTTTACAACTTTTTTTAAGAACTTTTTTTAAAAAATAAATATTTTTATCCTTCTCACGAATATTTGTCTTTTTATTTGATCTTTATCCTCTATATATATATATATATATATATTAGCTGTAGGCTTAACGATTATCTACTTTCCACTTGTATACACGGGATCAAGAGGCCGAAATGATGCTTCCCTATTTCTTAGTTTTCCCATGATTCGTTTCTATTTCTTCCACACATGGAGCCTCTACAATTCTAAAATTCTAAGGGTAGATCCCTTTTATTGAGCGTTTAAAGGGGTGTTTGTTTAAGGTTACTTTTAGGCTTATGAGCCTGTTTGGTTAATGCTTATGTTTTATAAGCCTATCTTTTTCAGCTTAATTATTTTGAAACTTAATATCTTACGAAACATAAGCCTAAACCAAATAAGCTCGAAAAAAAACAAACAGACATTGTTAAAAATACATATTGAAATCCAAGAAGATAAGTTTGATGGGTATAATAAATACTTACAGGGCAATATAGAACATGAATACCGTGAGAGAGCAAGGGAGGAGAAGAAAAGGTATTGAAGAATCGAGCCTTCAATAATGATAATGATGATTTTGATGAGATTCTTCTCATTGCTTCTTTCTTTCTTTCTTTCTCTCAAGAAATGAATCTCACTTCTGGTTCTTCTTGTTCCTTCATCCACTATTTACCCACTCTTTTACACTTTAAGTCCTTCAAATTTCTCTTTTTTCCAAATTGCCTTTTTTCTCTTTCTATATCGTTTTTTTTCTTTCTTTTAATGGAATTTTTTTTTGTTACATAGGTTTTTGACTAATCCACAAAAGGTGCGAGGGAACATCTTGACCATGGGTGTTTTTTTGTTATACGGAATAGCTTTGGCAACTCTTTTAGCCAAGTGATGTACCAACTGAAGTAGGCAGGAGCCGAGACTCTTAAGTGAGCCCATGGGTTTTTCGACTAATGACACGACAATTACTTTTTTGAATAGCTCGAAGTCAGCGCATGTGAACCTCCATGGCTATAAAAGATTAATTTTTTCTCTGTTAGATTCAAATCATTGATCTTCACTTTGAAAAACTAGTATTATTACGGCTGAATCAATCGTGTGAAATTATTCTTTTAATGGATTTTCTCAACTTCATGTGATAGTTACACAAGTTAAATCATTCAATGAATATCATTTGTTTTCTAAACAACTTAATTTTTATGTAAAATATGGTATAAATTTTAAACACCATAAATTTAAAAGATTATGAATATTAACTAATATTTAATTTCAGTTCGCTTAATGCTTCAAGACTTGTATCACTATCCCATAATCTAACACAGATATGGCTTATTTTTCGTTGTTTATTGGACATTTAATATCGTGAATGACAAATATACTCGTAATATAATGTACATTCAAAAAATTACTCATGCAGTCCGTGACATTAGTATCAGTGACGGAGCTTTGAGTGTTATTTGTGAAATGGCAAAAAGTTATTTTAGAATATGGTATGGAGAGCTATTTGAAGACATTAAAAAAAAAAAATATGAAATATGTAATTGTAAGAAAATAAATTATGATCAAGAAATCTGAGGTCGTGTAAAACACTTGCAGATTGAAGTATTTCGATTTAGTTCTATCGAAATTTTAAATCGGATAAAATCAGATTAGATAATCGAGATATGTTTTTTGATGTTATGGAAACGAACAGAGATGATGAGGGAATATATGACCAACTAAATAATATTCGGTTGTAATGCAAAAGCCCCCTTTCACACGAATCAGATAATCAAACGGGCAAAATTAAGTTCCATAATTACGGGATTTTATTTTAAAGTGCGTTTTTACTAGTACTTTATTACCAAATAAAAAATTTTCCAAGCTCGACCCCAGCCAGGGGCTCTGCCCCTTGGACCCTGAGGACTGCCGCCCCTGGACCCTGCTACCAGGGGCGCTGCCCCCGGACCCCCGTGATTCGGGGGCTTCGCCCCCGAATGATAATCATAATAACGTCATACAAGTGTGCACTCCGCACAACCCCGACTTGTTGAACATTTATCACGATTACACATTGGTCAACTAAGTCAATCCATTACACTTAAATCATATTGGTGATGCAAAATCACCAACATTCCTCCCCAGTTAAGTGCTAATACTTGATTAACTTAATCAAACTCATAACAAACCAACAAACTGATGCATAAATGAAATTATCGAGAAATAGAAATTACATTAGTATATTAGCATTCAAATATTCGAATATCAGAGTGTCTAATGGATTGAAAATATTTCGAGTCATAGTGATCATGAAGATAATTTACATAACAGTTTTCCATATTACATGTTCTACTTGACCACTATGTTTTACTGCTTGGTGTATATCCTTCAATAAGATATCAATGCCAAGTCCAGCTTCTTGAAGCCGTAAATTCATGCTTATATAGGTAGTTGTTAGATATGAGTAAAAGACTCGGTGCCCCGTATATTTATGTTACTTATAGTTCGTAGGTCTTAATAGTTAATCGTATGTTCATTCGGTTTTAAGTCGGATACTAATTCCGGTATTTTGTAAAAACTATATAAGGACTCTTCTAACTTTGGAAGAGGCAACTAGTCATTTTTCATTTTACTTATTAAACATATGTTCTTCACTAGAAATCTCTTCATGTGTTTCTCCTCTCTAGAACTGGCCAATCATAAAGAATCATCACCCGTGTAAGAATTAACGATATACAATTGGTATCAGAGCTGGTTGGATTCGTGTGGTTAATACAAGCTCAAATTCGTGGCTTATTTTTGAAGAAAAAACCCACGGCTCATATTTATTTTTGAGTTTGTTTGTTTGTTAAACTTGTTCTTTACTTGTTCTATCTACAAAACAGGTTAGATTGTTACCACTTAAAGTGTTACACAAGCTCCTAGTTCGATTTATAAGGTTATTAAGTTTGGTGTTCTTCGTGGAGGGTTACTTCGTTTTTTATGATCCACAAAGAAATACATGTTATTGGAAGGTTAATCTTCATACACACATCTTAGTTTCTGCTGTTAGAGCTTTGATTCGTGGTTAGAAGATATATGGCTTGATTGTGCTTATTCGTCCAAGTGTTCTTTGTGGAGAGTTGGTTAAAATATCATTTTCTAGCCGGCGGTTTGACAAAAGGTAGGGACAAGATCCGGAATTTTAGGAAAAAGTCAAAGGCGGTTTGATTATTATATTGGTGGCGATTTGCTTTAGTTCATGGCGGTTTGCTACTCTGTGATGGCGGTTTGACAGGTTAGACGGCGAGTTGATTATTTTATTAAGCAAAATGAACCGTTACCATGGCAAAAATTTGATATCCAAGGCGGGTTGATTATAAAATTACACGGCGGTTTGAGTCTCTCTTAGCCGGCGAGTTAACTAAGGTACACAGGCGGTTGATTTTGTGTTTGCCGGTGAGTTGAAAAGTGCGCGGCGGTTACCTAACATATTTCACGGCGAGTTACTAAGGCGGTTTGTAAACCTCACGGCGGTTGCCACACTAGTAGCGGTTTGCCATCTCCAAATTGGTCGGTTTGTAAATATCATATGGCAGCGGTTTGCTTTAAATATTGGCGGCGGTTTGAGTTTTAAAATATAGGAGGCGGTTTGAGAAAGAAAAAAAATAAAAAATTAAGTAAAATTTTAAAATATCCAGACGACACCCCTTTTAGCGACACTTTTTGGCGGAAAAATTAAGTAATTTGTAATCTTTTTAATAGCCTTTTTCACTTATTTTTGCATCAAATTCCAAATTTGGTAATAGGGTAAAAAAAAATGCGGTCGACACCTTTTTAGCGAACTTTTTGGCGGAAAAAAGTAAGTAAAATATATTTATTTCTTTAGCTTTTATGCTTATTTATTCACCAAATTAGATTTTGGTAATAGGGTAAAATTTATTTTTTTCATTAATCCAATGCGCCAAATTTCTAAAAACAATTCAACAAACAATACCACAACCAATTATTCATTTTACGGTTTTATCTTATTGATTTTGTAAAATCCCGGTAAACTTCTTAACGGTTTAAATCTTAGACTTGTAAAATCTCTGTGAACGTTAATTGTATTCATAACCATACATCAAGATGTATATATGCAGAGATAACCAGTATGGCCGGTTCTGATACCGCCCATCATTATTGATTTGATGAACAAACTTTGAATCATTGCAACAACGATTGTCTGTATTGTAGAGAAAAAATAATGGAGAGATATAATGAAATCAATTACTGGAAGGTCCATTTCAAATGGGATACAATGAAAGATTACCCTTAATGAAGGAGGTGAGGGTGCACTTCATCTAGGTCCAGAACGTGCTAGAGGTCTTTGCGACCTTTCAGCTGAACAAAAGAAGGTATAAAGCTGACATTTGTTTGCTACGAATATCTTACTTCAAGGTATACCAAAAGAAACTTCACATCATCAACACTTTACTGACGCCAAAATACATTTGGGTAATGTGAAAGATGATTTCTGGAAGGTCTAAGCTTAAAAAAGGATGACCGGAGAATCTCAATTTATACGATGAATTTGAAAACACTTTGCCAATCAAAGGAGAAACCATTCATGTATACTATGGTCAGGTTTTCAAAGCTCATTAACGACATAAGAATATTAAGTTGGGTCCTTGCCAGAATGCAGTTATCTCTATGTTTGTGAAACAAACATATTACCTGAATGGAAGTAGATTCATTACAGGAAGTCAAACTTAACAGAGGTTGAAAGAGTTCTAACTTTGATCAGTTGTATGCCTACTTGAAGCAACATGGTAGATTGGTACATTGCAAATGAGAACTGAATGAGACGGAAGGTTCATTCAACTACCTAATGGACTTGGCACTTGGGTCTAATAGCATCAAATCAGAAGTATTCCAACACAGATCATCTGAGTCTCCCATTCCTCAATCCACATACTTGATGAAAACTGTTAAATGGACATAGGAAGCACTTCAACAAATAACTTGATTGAAAGCCTAACCAACACACTTTCCCTCCTCAATCAATTGTACAAATCACATCTTCCTCAAACAAACAATCAACTCAGAACGTCTTCTAATGCAAGGAACAAAGCTACGGTTCAAGACGGCAGAGTTGTGGTTCAAGCATGTCCGTGGAAGATACTATGCGATTAATCAGGGTAGAAGGGACCATGTTCAGAGTGAAACAATGCCGAGGAATGTTGTAGCTCGGGAATGCTGGAGGTCAGACCAGCGATTGGCAATGTGAATCCTGGTCAAGAGCTAAACCCGTTATGTGTTACAACTGCAAAGGGAATGCGGGCACATAGCACAAGAAGGTCCACAACCCAAAAGCTGACTCAGGGATTCAGACTATTCAAGACAAATGCTGCTTATTTATGCTCATGAGAATGGTGCGCAGATGTACTGGATGAAGAGCAGTTGTTGTTTCTTGCAGGAGAACAGGTCACCAATTTTGATGACGATGTGGATGATTTGGCACTCAATGTGGACCATGTCTTTGAAGCTGATCAATGCGATGCATTCGACTCTGATGTTGATGAGGCTCCCACCACACAGACCATGTTCATGGTAAATCTTTCATCTGAAGATCCAATCTACGATGAAGCCGGGCCATCATATGACTCGAATACTCCGTTTGAGGTACAAGATCATGATACCTTTGTAGATCATATGGATGAGTATCATGAAGTACACGAGATGCAAAGCGATGTACAACACAACTACGTTGTTGACTCTGATGCTGACTATACGAGTGATAGTAATATTATTCCGTATGATCAGTATGTGGAAGACAACGAAGAACATGTTGTACAAAGTAATGTATCTTCTGTACGAAATGATGCATTGATGTCAATTCTCGATGAAATGCATGAACAGGGTGTACAAAGTAGGTCAGCAAATAAGCAGGTTAAAGTAGTTAATGACACATTGACTTCTGAACTTGCGAGATATAAGGAACTGGTCGGGGTGTATGAACAACGGGCTAAGTTTGAATTAACTGATAGAGAACGAAAGATTGATGAACAAATGAGAATAATTATCTCTGACCGAAATCGAAAAGAAACTTCTTTAAAATCGGAACTTCATTCTGCACAATTGCAACTTCGTTCTACTCTTAACCATCATAAGATAGTGAGGGAAGAAGCGATCATTTTGAAAAAGGATTTTAAACAAAAAGAAGACAAATTCCTTGAAGAGTTTTTAGACATTAAAAGGCTAAAAGAAAAGGTTGAAGATAGATTATACAAACAAGATCAATCTGTACAAACGGTTCACATGATATGTAAACCAAAATCGTTTTATGATGAAAAGAACAAGGTAGCGATAGGCTACAAAAATCCCTTATGTCTCACCCGTGCAAAGCAAGTTCAACCAGCCCTCTATAATGGTCATGTATTAGTCATGTCCAATCATGCACGTCCTGTTGTGCATGACTCAGAGGACACTCGTGATATGGCTGAGATAACTAGGAAAAGAATGATGGAGAAAATGCAAAGCCCTCTATGTGTGGAAAATAAAATTAGGATTGCCCCCCCCCCCCCCAGATTACTCGAAAGAGAACCTTCTTGCAACCTTTGCTCCACAAAGAAATCTGACCCCAGAACAGATATTTTGGTCCATAGATGAAAATGACAGGAAAAAGGCTGAGACCTCAGTTCCAAAACCACTTTCCGCATTGACAGTGTATCCACCCAATACTCCTGTCAAGCTTGTCCCCAGAGTTCTTCTAACTAAAAGTCAAGTGAAGATTAATCTTTATGTACTCACACAACTTTTTACGGAATTTGATTATGATGTGTGGGGTTTTTATATAGTGCGCCTATGAGTGAATTGCTATATTTCATATCTGTGACAGAGGGTTTGCATATAGAGTATTGGTGATTGTTATCGCTCTGTGTGCTATCAGCAGAATTATTATCTTTTCCATCTATTATGCTATGCTCAGACGTAATTGTGCTGAATAGTGAGGTGATCCATCGCACTCATGAGCTCATGGACTGTGGCATGCTATCATGAATCGCTGTCACAAATCATACCTAGATCTTGGGTCATATCACACATTGTGATGTATACATGATTGTTATGGTGAACGCATGTCTAGTGCATTAGATGTGAGATTATGAAGCTTTTGAAGAAATTGTTCTGCGTGACGATCAAGCAATCATACTAATGAGCTGCTGATTGCATAGCGATAGTTGGGATATGATCATGTCGACATCAGTGGACAATGGACGCAGTTGTAGTCGTTCTATCGCAGTGCAGGAGTCGAGCGCTTGGACTATGTGGGGATACGTAGAATAGAGATAGGTGTTAGAAGCATAAATTCTAAGTTCGTGGTGATGGCCTCTAGTATGATATGTTACTTGCTACTTGACGTGTGCAGAATACTCCATAGTGATCCATAGTGTACACATGAGTCTGTCGAGTAAGCTGTCATCAAGATGCAAAACATGCTTCCAGCTGTAAGGTGATCGTGTACATGTATTACGCTCTCACTGGAATGCTAATGCTCAATGAGAGTTCATTAAGGAGATATTCATATCATGATTATGATGTGATAATATGTAATGAGTATTAATTGTAAAGAGTCTCTGCTAATATAGTGCAATTTGTTGTGGTGACAATTGAAAGAAAAACGCATCATCGATATGTGCATATGATGAAGTAATTGGAGTACATGAAGTAGATTGCTAATCATCAACGTGTGCAATAAGGAAACGCAACCCTTCAGATATATAATCTGAAATGCATATGATCTGTAGTTTGCGTGTGACTAATAACTCCACAACTCATCGTGATGATCATGATCGAGGCTATGATAATTGAGCGAAGGCATACTCTTGATGTGACGATAGAGCAGTTCTTGATGAGTCGAATGCATATTAGAAGTTTGTTGCGTGTAGGTTGCATCCTAATTGACTGGTTTATGATGAGATATTACCATACAATATATAGGACACTTTGATATATGATGTGATGCTTGGATTGGCAATGCTGAATGCATATCAGTAATACAGCTGGATTTGTGATGTAATACATCTATTATACATCTTCAATATGACCCATAGCGTATGAAGTTCAGCTGACTTCTCACAGATGTGTGTGTGTGTAGAGGTGCAGATAGAACTTTATTAGTTGTTGCTAAGTAGATAGGCGCCTGGTCTATAGATTCAGGCATATACCAAGCATTGCACAAGAATGATGGTGTAGACATGTGGCTACCTTAGACAATCTTGACTCTAGAAGCGAGTCGAGGACATGATAATCTGTGAAAGGTCTGACAGTGAGCTGTGCGCTTATAATGCATATAACATGGTGCATACTGTCTCATTGCGTAGCAACAACAGATGTTGCGTGTTGTTGAGTAGATGATTCGTCGTTAGTACGATCGCTCTGAGGGAAATAGGTTGCGCATAGCAGGTCCTATTTAATATGATGCATGATTGGTCCTGCTGGTGGTCTGGGACTCAATGTGTGAAGTGACACTAAGACGAAGTTGAGCTCGTAAGTCGTACATCATCGGTGAAGATTACTATACTCGATACATAGCGTGACACCTAGGCGCGCGCAATTGCGTATGGAATGCGCGAAATAGAGGAGTCATCTGAATGATCGTGCTCTACATTGACGCACATATTATAGCATGATGTTGTTCGTGGTTTGTTGGCACTGTGGTGTGGTCACTTAAGGGTGGAGGTACTAGGCCCATTAAAGTATCTGAGATTGCTGGGTAGATCAGAGTTAGAGTAATCCATCGATGATGTTAAACCCATCCCTCGTCCCCTTAAGAACACTGTTCGATCAGATTTGACTGCCCATGCAATTCGTTACAGTCTAGTGTGCAGTTGACCTTAGACATCCGCACACAGCTATATACAGAGTGAGTGAAGAGACAGATTATCCGTGAGCCGTTGAACGCGCAAGAGATGATCAGGAGCAGGGAAGTCAATTTGTATGTCATGTGGTGTTGTGGTATATGGACCAATCTGTGATTGAATGTCACATCTATATCAGAATGAGCGATGTCACTACAGTGTACTTATCGTAGCTATCGATGTGCAGAAAACTATGTATCTGATTAAGATATCGCCGGCATCGATGAATGAGTCGTAGTCTTGCGACCTGATAAATCAATGGTGCACTTCTACTGAGATAGTGTATGTGTATTGAATGAGGTTAAATCCATAAATCATGGATATCTAATCACATGTGAGTAGTAGAGTGGAATACTACAATCGATTCGTAATCCGGGAGTGTTGATGTGTGTCGATAGTGACGTAAGATGTAGTAGCCATTTGAGCATGCTGGAGTTAACTTGGACGTAGCATAAACCCGCATCTCATACTCAAGACTAGACTGATAGTCAGTACATAATAGTGTGTGACCTCATAATATGCATGGATCTCATCTATTGAGAGCGAGTGTGTGTGGCGCATGATGTGTATAGAAATGAGTAGTGGGGAGAATCATGATATAATATCGGGTGATCAGGATATGAGCGCTTGAGCGAGAGTGCGCGCTAATTGTTAGGCTCCATAGTGCATATGGACGTAAGTGTAAGAATATAGTGAGTGATTCCTCGGCGCATAGCGTATCATTGAAGGGAGATCTCTATGTATGGGATGGATTAGTGGATAGACTACGAAGAGTATCACTAGTGTCAGGAGCAATAATTATCTAGAGAACAAGGTATCAGGAATTAATGAACTAGACGTTCGATATCTTCGGGTGTGGTGTGTTGCGTGAGCATGTGCTAGCGTGGCTATATAATGTGTTGTGTTGTTGGATACATGGATTTATGTAATCTAGAAATAGATATTGTATTGAAAACGTGCTAAGAAGACTGTAGAACTCAGGTAGAGACCAGACATTTTTTGTGTGCATTCTAGTGAAATGGATATTAGTTTAACTTGGCATATATACTATTGTAATTATGAGTAGTATGGTTGTTCTATTATGTGTATAGATGACTCATGTGTGTTATAATGACTCTCATAACGCATCTTTTCGTTGACATCGTATGGCTGATTGATAAAGGGCACGTATCGCTCATGATGGTTCGACATGTGTATTATCCAGAGTACTCCTAGCATAGAGAGCGTGGTGTCTGATATATGAGTAGATCGCCCTCTGATCTCTTGATCATGAGTAGAGCTAAGAGACGTTAGGAAGTAGTTAAGAGCTAAATCTCTCGTTCTCAGGAATCTGGAGTGTCTGATGGGATTTCAAAAGAATAATGAAGCGAGATCAATGAATGCACAGAATAAGAGTATTTGTGTGGAGACATAGCATCAGTCGACGTTGAGCTTTGTGACGCGCAGCGCATAGTAGAGATAGGATGATCTACGCCATATGAGATCGACGTGAATCATGACAAGTGCATATAATCAGATATAGTATGAAGCACTATATGGATGGGTAATTGGATCTGTGGCTTGTGCGCAACGAATGTAGTAGACCACACAGGAAAAGAAATGTGTGCTTTGATGTACACGCATCCACATAGAGTGTAACATAAGCAGGTTAACGGTGGTAATCTCGCAGCGTAATACTATGGGTACATAGGGAGACATAAGTCGCTTAAACATGCGTGCATATGATCCTGAGCAGCATAGGCAGTCCCACAATCATGGCTTTTGAGAGTATGGCGGGACATATGTGCCGTTTAATGAGTGTTGTTATGCTCGAGACTGGATGGTTCTCAACTAGTGGGTCGGTGCGTGCGCTGACTTGAAAAGTGATAGCATGCAAAAGCTGAAGGTGGACAGATGTGGGATGACTCTTGCAGTTTTATGAGTCACGTCTGGAGACGTGGGCAACTAAATAGTAACAGTGATGACAGTCTAGAGTAAACAATCAGATTGTTGTAGGAGTGAAGATCCTAAGTGCCTTCTGTAGTCATTTGAGCAATAACTATTTATTGTACATAAGCACAATATGCTCGCATGTGAGGGACCTGAGCCGTACTGCACAAGAATGTGCTATGGAGTCATAATATTTCATGTGGTCTCGATGTGACACATGACGTTTAGCTAGCATTATCATAAATGAGTATTTTGTGGAATATCAGCATGGCATTTACGTCATGGTGATCAGGACTGATCGCCTCATCCACTATGTCATCTCAAAGCCTCGCAGTATTATCGACGATCTGTAACATGGACATCGAACAAGAGAGACAACTATACGGAGACTGTGTGAACATTGCTCATAATACTCGTGTAGCTCTGAGTGAGTTTAATATTATATAACTATATCACATTGTGGGGCAAATATCTATCTGTGTGGTGACTATCCTAGATATTGTCAGTTCCATGTATAGGATCTATAGTCCGCTGGGCTTAAATCCTCACAATCGTTTTGCGCTTCAGCCCTGTGTTCCTGAAGTGTCATAAGAATGAGAGAGAAGAGGTAGTGTACTTGTTATTGTTGCGACTGAGTCGTTACTCATATTTCCTTCTGTTAGCAATGTATGAGATATAGTTCCTGGACGTGTGCTGTGCTTGAGTGTGTGACCTCATCGATTTGATGAACTCATGAATGTGAGATTTTGGAGTATAATTGAGTGTAAATTTGCTTGTGTGTGTCAAAATAGAGAATGTGCCTTGCGTGTAGCTGATGTGTCTTATTGGGTGGTTCTGTGTGTGATAAGTATTGATCACTGCTATTAGATAGTTGAATAGCTGCTGTTCAGAGACTGGACAATAGTAGATCAATACAGGCGTGAGAGACATTGTCTGTTATGTGATCAGTGTGAACGAGCTCATTGTTGACGTAATTCAGCAATCATGATCAAGGTTATTTGCAATCTGACGTATTGGTGCCCCTCGATGGTCTACAAGTGGAGGTTGTTGTAGTGTCTATCACGTAGATTATGCGAATAAGTCAGTGGGTAAGCTGCAGAATTTGATATAAGGTGGTAGATAGATAGCGCGGGTGAACTTGAGATCTGAACTAATCTCGTGCCTAGCTCAAGTTGATGAAGTCAATATATGTCTTTGCAGTGATAGGACTCTCTCGTAACGCACTAGCATTAGAGCGGTGCCTGATCATGATCTGACGGTCATCCTCTCGAGAATCTAGGTACGCGCTTACCTTAGATGAGCTCTCGAACAAGATAACTAACGATGTCGAGAATGCAAGCGCACTACAGTCCATTCAGAGATAAGTATCAATAGAACTGTATCATAACAAATAGATAAAGTAGTTCAATATCGTGAACCTGAGTGTGTAGGTGAGATTCCACGTTCCAGGTTGTGATTGTTGTTAATGCATAGCTGAATAACTACTAGTGAAGATACTCGACGCGTGTATGGGCTAGCTATGGTCAATAGTGCTTATGTGTGTTGATTCTGGAAGTATTTGGTCGCTGTAGTCTATACCGTGGATCAGTGGAGGTATTGATGATCTGCAGAATGGGTGATTTATTGTGGTGAGATATCAATTTCACATGGCTACCTTACAGAAAGAATGATGTTGCATATGCTAAGAATTGTATATTGTGATAATATCTCAGATATCTGATGCGAGTCTACTGTATACTGAGACTGAGGGATACGACTGTTGTGTGATAGAATGCTAGCCTGATCGCGAGGATCTCACAGTGTGTCTTGGGTAATCTAGTGAGATTGTATGTGTGTGTGGTGCGATCTTCGCGAAATATTTAGCTTAGAGAGCACAGATAATATGTTCCACAATTATGATTCTTTCCATGATGGTGAAGTGTTACTTGACTGACGCAAATACCTGATCATAGAAATAGTTGGACTCTATACAATATCGACTTGCAAATAAACATATCCGCAGACTACATTGTGATGACTCTCAACTATCAAGCATTAATCCGTCATCTCAGAGATATGGATGAGGAGAGATTTGCGTTGAAGTTGTCGTCTGCCAACCAATCTCGGTGGCTTGTGTGGTATGCTTGTGTATTCGTAGGTCTATCAGTATGTGTGCGACATAATATGCTGTGATTTTGCTGGACATCTGATGATGATGATGAAGATGGCGAAGTGATGAGGCAAAAAACTGGCATAGTAGCGCAGTCTTGTAAGGATCTTTTGGTGGGTAGTGAGAGTAGGGAGTATGCTAAGATATCAGCCTTAGTGGTAATGTGTATTGATATGAGTGATGTTAGTGAGTGTGTTACTCGCATGTGGATGCGTGGAAGGAATAGTGTATTTTCTCCTGACATATATGTTGCTATGGTACTAGTTTCGTAATCATCACGTATGCGCATGTTTGAGGTCGTGACGCTTTATGAAATGTCAAATAATAAGCCTAATCGTGTCGCAATATCAACACTGGTCGATATGGTTTAGATATCTGAGATAGTAGACTCGAGGTGTGAGTTTATAGTGGTTGCTATTGGGTCTTTGAGTCTACTACATCGATGCCATCTAAGGATATCAGAACAGTGCATGATATCCACGCATTATGGGTAAGAACTGCCAGTGGGTTATTTTCGGTTCTTGTCTAGTGCGATTTGTGGGCTGTGTGTGACTCGCGTTGATGTGTTGTTATGGTTATGGTATAGTAGGACTCGGGTTGTAATGAATTACCTGTTCAGGTCATGAATCGTTCGAGGAGGGATCTAGGCATCCTTCGGGACTATAAGCAACACCATCTAGATTATGTTAGAATGATTACTTCACATTGATGAACAAGTAAGTATAGTAGTAGGATGACAGAGAGAGATATTATGAATGTATGAGCTAACAATTAGAGGTGTCCTCTGTGTTAGTGTCGTGATACGGATGGATGGAGACGCCACTGTAGTATGTGTGTCATGACTACGTCTACACACAATACTTAGGTGGTGTGCAATCGTGTTAGGCTAACAGGTGTAATGCTCAGACTGTGCGTCTTACGGGTTGTATGTGTCGGGCACATGAAATGGTAGATATGTATACCTGTCAAGAGTGGATACTCGAGATTGTAGGTGGCTGGTGAGATATGGGAGATGATTTGAGGGTGTCAGTTCTTCATATCGATGAATTGCATGGCGTGTCATGTAGACACAGAAAGGGTGTATCATTTGCCTCTATTCATTGCGTGTGCGTGATTCATGACAAGAGATATGATGTGTTTGAACATTGTGGGACAGTATCATCATCGCTATCCAACTAGGGGCCGTGATTTGATGGCGCACAGTAGGGAAACAGGCAGGTGCAGTGAAAGCCATTGAGTTTCTCTTGTATAAGAGTGAGAATGAGCTTGTGTCGCATAGTTTGGTGCAATCGGATGATACCATGAAAAACGATGCAATGTGCAAGGATCGCATCGTTTACTTGCGCCTCCTTACGATGGTATTTGTCGGTGGTGGATGAAGAATAGTAATTTTTTGGAGCGATATGTGCTTGTCGACTTGCTGTGTGATCCAGCCAGATCAACATACATATTAGTGAAGATTGAGCGCTATACATTGTGATCGTTTGCATGCGAGCCAAGAGACACTAGGAGTGTACTACTGTGCAGAGGCACAGTGTGAGGGTAGCATATTCACTTATGCATCTATCTTATATCTTCATAGAGATCTTTGCACTATCGTGATCTGCGTGGGCAATCAGAATGTGTTTAGTGCTGTGACTCGATAAATTTCCTCCGCTCAGGCTCGTACGGGCAATTCACGTCCTCGTAGAATGCTTGTGTTGAATACAAGGAGATCGCTCCTCTCGAGTGTCAGAAGTGGACGTAGTACGGAGTGATGATTGTATGCGGGCTATTGCGATTGGGTGAACGCAAACAGTAGTCATTGATTTTTGTATCCTCCGCCTAAATCAGAAGTCACTATTTGTTGATGAGGGCTATCGGTGCATATCATAAGTAGAGGGCTTGTCGTGGGACAGAGTGTGCTAACTAATCAGAATAATAGGTGTGTGTGTATACGTCTGTGAAGATAATGAGAACGTCATGGTATGCATGTTGTGCTGATCTGGTTGTGGAAGTCGCGAAAGACGGTGGATAGAACACAGCAGTATCGTAGTAGGGTAGAGTAGTTCAAGCGCTTGATTCTCTCTCTGCGATTATAGTGAGATGCATATCGGTACATAATGTCTAGAGATATGTGATAAATTTGTATCGAACCAACCACACAGGGATATACTTCGATATTTTGTTATCTCAAAGAGAGATGTTTGTATACCTGAGTATCGATGTAGAAGATGAAATGCGCGATCTTTGCGCGATTGTACGCATAGAAGGGAGGACTGACACAGCTTATGAGGCATGAACTGTTTATATGATTCGAATGTGCATGGATCAATTTACTGAAATGAGATCGCGATTCGCTATGACGTGCTGCGCGAGAGTGACCAGACAATGATTATATCAGATGAATTGTTATAAGTGGAAGAATCCGCTAATGTGGCAAGACATCACGCTGAGCGTATCATATTAGAATCTATAAGATAGTTGTGTGATAAGCATTCTCATAAGAGGGAGTGTGGCAGTACACTCGTATTAAATCGCGCTTGCCGTCATATTTGTAGTGAGTGAAAGCATCAGATCTGCATGTGTCATTCTTGGGTTGGATTCGTTCTCATGTAGTGCGATCATAGAGCATGGACGCGAAGAGAATAATTGATAGGAGGATCTCGATGAGAGAGAAAGTTTGTTGAATGTAGTGTGCTCTATAGAATATGGGTATCTATGATTGGCAGCAATGGACACATGGAAATCGAAGATGTGACTCAGTTTGTACGTGGTGGACGAATGTCTTATTTGTTGGTGTATTATTCTGATAATCTTAAGTATGTTAATTGTACTGCGGGTTAGTGCAGATGTGATTCGGACTATTGTGTTGTTGTTGAATCATGGATAGTCAGATTCAGAAATTACGAGTCTTGAATCATGAGATGTGATATGTCGTAGATTCGATATATAGTATATGAGTGTGTGTTTCGTACGCTCAGCATCTCGCACACTTGTGAGCTGATCTCATCAAGCCCATTGACGTTGACGCCAATGCTTTGTGAGCTCTACTGGGTATGATTGTGTATTGAGAGTGATAGGATCAGTAGTTATAAGCGTCATTCGCGGAATGGGATACGCTGACTGTATTATTTGTATCGCTACAGGGTACGTGTATGAGTGTATACGCGCGTTAACTTATTAGCTGTAGTGGCAAAAGTGTTGATATTCGCGCTGATTTGTGAGTGATGAGATAGGTTTGACGTGTGAATGGCCCCTCATAGGGAGAGAATTAGCTAAAGTGTATATAGAGAGATAGAGATATGATATAGATATGAAGAGAGTTCATCCACCCCCATATAGATATAGAGATAGTTAATAGAGAGTATAAGAGAGAGATGAATCTATTTATCGGTGATATAGATAGATGATAGATAGAATATATAACTACTTATCAGTTTAGTGATTCCGCAAAGATATTGTACATGTACTCAGACTTGGAGCGATGAGATATCGAGCAAGGACGATACAAGCAAGTAAGTCAGTGCATTATAGGCGATGAACATTGGCGATTTGAGATTCACTCTTTATGTTCGTCTAGTCATCGAACATGATACTAGAATTCTTCTCTTGTTGTTTCTCTTACTAGATTGAGTTTATTGCTTATCGCATCATCACTACATTCTGCGATATGATAGTATCGAATCACCGCTATACCGACGAACTCTGATGCAGAAGATTGATATTACACTAAAGATGTATTCAATCTCATAATTGGTCTGCATCTGGATCAAGACGTTGATATGGCATTAACTCTTGTCTCTTCCGAGTGACTGGAATAAGTAGAAGGTATGCTCATATTGATGCCAAGAACTACTTATTTAGTAATAGATTCATACTTAAGAAGCGATGTGAATGACCTGGGTAACTGCATAAAGAATAAGGGGATGAGATAATTGCAATGCAGTGTGATCGGTCTCCTTTGCTCTTCTGTAATGTTGATGTAGTGGCGCATTGGGATTGAAGATCAGGCGGCTGTAATTCATATTGAGCTAATCGATGATATATATGATACATCAGATATGTGAAGATATAATGCTGAGGATTCACGTGTCGTCTGGTGAGTGGTGGGATGGAGTGTGCAGTATGAGATAATAGAAAGACGCTCGTTTTGGAGGCTATGTACTGCTAACAATACGCGTCTAAATCCGCCTGCACGCAAGATCTGCTCTTGGCTCAGATCGGCTGTGTATTGGAAAGTGTACACTGTACTATGATTCAGTAGGGGTCTCATGAGCTACTCATTAAGCGGACCAACTTGAGCTGTGTCATCGCTTTGTATATTATGCGAGCTTGTCAGAGAATTGTGTCAGTTCACACACCGTTGTGGAGTCTTGTATAGTTCGTGCATTTAGAGACAGAGTCAGTCAGATATTGGAACATAAGTTTATGGATGCTCATCCCTATATCAGATATGTATCTGAGTGAGCGATCTGAGAACAGTGTGAATCAGATCTGGTCAGTATGAGGTCGTTTCTCGATATGACATATCATGATGTCATTGGTTGTTCCGCGTTATGCAATTAGCAGTTCTGCTTTGATGAGGAGAATCCTATTTATATGGTGGCTGAGCATTGTTAGTCACATACATCGTGCCAGCACCAGTATGAGGACAATGATACGATCCTGTCAGGTGACGCGCACGTGTCATATATAGTTCATGTACACGGCATGGCAGGCATTGGAAAGTCTGAACGGCTCCACAGTGCCGTCGCCTACAAGGCTAGGAGTCTGACTTGGGTTGGTGTGACTATATCCGTCTGTAGACTTGCAACCAGAGTGCCAATTCCTTGACTGTGTTGTGTGTGTGTGAAACCAGAAGTTTCGTGAGCCAATCGATTGTAGCATTCATGTGAACCAGCTTGTCTTGGGCTAGCTGATCTCCAATCAGGAATTGCCTACTGATAAAGCGCGATACATGAGAAATAAGTGCGATAGATCATGTGTAGTAACAGAGTCTAAGCTCTCATATTGTTATTGATTCAGCTGATATATGTAGACAGATAGATACTCTAATGGGTGCTCTACATGTCAGAGATAATGAGTGTCAAAAGTGTATGAAGATTAGGAGTTGTATTGTCGAACCTTGCAGACTACGCAAATGACGGCTTGTCATTCAGTTACCACGCCTTGTGACATGTGGAGATACGCACGATGTGATCTGTCAGATCGTGAAATCCCGAATTGAAAATGTTACTAAGTTTGGAGTGCGTTGAGGTAGATGTGAGGAATAGTGAATAATAATGTTAACGAGAGGGATTTTCAGTAGTATGTTGTCGTAAGAACGTGATCTCTGAGTGTGCGTGTTTAGTGATGTGTGTACCTGCATGAATCTGATTGTGTTGTGTGTGTGTGAGAACTAAATTATGCTTCGCAGATTATGACTTGTTAGTATTTGAAATGTAAGTAGTGAGTCGCTGAAATAGTAGATTGTAGCGTACCGTACCGATCAAGATTTGTGTTGTGTGTATTCTATTTATAAAATACTGTAGGTATATATAGTGGCTCGTATGGACCTTCTTGAGTTTCTCTCGTGTGATATTGGTTCTAATGTATCTATGGGACTACCTGTGAGAGTGTGATAGATATGATATAAGTCCTCTTTGGAGATATATATGAGGAGATTTTAGTGTATCTGCGTTGTATGTGGTGATTGAGAACAGTCAGCTAGTGATGTAGAATATATATTGTCTAGCTGATGACTAAAGATGAGGTAGGGGTTATTGCTAACGAGATTTGATTGTTCATGATGGGTCGTAGTTTGATAGGGTGACGGGTGTCATATCCAACGCATCCTCATCTGAGAGACTAGATATTCCTGAAGGCACGATCTAATAACAACGTACGTGAATGATTGCGGCAGATCTAACATCTATCGGTGAATCAATATCTGCGTCTGTGATCTGGATTGGGAATATGAGTATCTGATAGAAGAGGAGTGTGTGATTTGATCTGGTAGCTGGTGATCAGTACCTATTGTAAGAGATGATTGTCGTCAAGCGAAATAGTTGACGCATCATGTAGATTGTAGTGACTGTGCTCCGGTGGTAGATCTATCTAAACTACACGGCCTCTCAAGGTAGTCAGAGCTTTCGTGTGTTTGAGAGAATCGCCGAGATGCGTCCTCTAAGATGATCGTCTCGCAATAGTGAACTGATGCCAATCTATATGAATGACTAACAGTGATGTGTAAGAATCGGGCTCAACGATCAAGGATCCTGTTTTTGTGTGTAAAATTAAATGCACATACGTTGCATAGTAATAATTGACTTTATAGAGATATATACCTAAGTTGGAAATCACCTTATTCCTTTGATCTGTCCATACTCATAGATAGAATAGCATATGTCATAATATGTGGATAGAGTACGCTCATTAAGTTACGAGATATATATTCAGGCTTGTGCATTGTTAGTGCGAGTATGATTGTAAGTGCTTGCTGGTATTGAACTGGCTGAGTAGGATAAGACTGGTATTGCATGTCGGCTAGTCAAGTGTATGAGGGTGAACACTGAGTGTTCTGTCTCCAGTGAACCACATGCAAGTATATGAGCTCAGAGATAACATCGGAGATCGCTGCAAGAAACGATCTCAGCCAATAAGATCGATGAGGATACATCACTCGCTGTATGCATCTGGAGTATGAATTACGATATCTAAGCATAGTCTAGTATAGTGTAAAACCGTCGTAGATGATAAGTTGAAAGTATGGAAGAGGTATATCTACATATCAGGTTTAGCTGGTGTCGACAGCGCTGAAGTATAATGAGTTACTAGATCAGTAGAGCTATCATAGTGTGAGTGTATGACAGAAATACGATTTTGATGGATCTAGAGGCAACTTTAAGGACTGACACCCATATGTTCATTGTGTCTGTTGTGTTGTAATAAAATTGTTCAGGTATTCTGATATGAATATGCTATATGTTTGCATGCAAACTCAGGACATTCAGTAGAAAGCTGGCTCGAAATGATTTTAAGGTCATGCATCGTATACTGTAGCAGAGTCATAGAGTATTGGCACTTGACATCCTTTGTCAGGTCCATGTGTTCTATGTAGAAATGTACATGGAGAATGATATGATACCAAGAAAGATTTATCTGATGACCATAGGTATGCACTGCACTATGACACGTCGTTGAGGCACGCGCTTGATCTAAGCGGTTAGTCGCCGAGAGTATGCGATGTCAGTCGATGGCTACTGCAATCTCAGTGGTTTGAGTAGGAATAAGAGATGCTTGTGTAGCAATAAGTGATATAGATTCTGCTCGCAATGATTCACACAGAGACAGTCTGCGCGCACCATGCAAATATTCATGTTTCCTATTGCCACAAGACTCTTAGAATGCTAGAGAAAAATTGAGCAGCGCTATAACTGATATGCTTGTGAATATCACGCGCAAGATGAGATGATAGAAGCATGCCATGAAGGACGCATAAACTTGTATAGTGCAAGTCAGAGCGCTCAATAGTACTCAGTAGGGAAGAGTGTGCTGGCATGATGACTTGACTGCTGCTTCGTTGGATGTGCACGGTTGTTTTGTCATTAGTAGAAAATATACATATCGGAGCTCAAATGTCTGTGGTGCAATACCCGTGTAAGCACGCTGATTGACAGATAACGAAGGTTAATTGACGATAAATGAGCGCTAATATTTAGTGGTGGCTGTCATGGGATGGTATATACTCTTCTATGCAGTGTAAATGTCAGGGGTCTCTGAGAGTTTACGGCGCGAAAAAGGGATGGTTGTGTTGTGGGCATAAAGTATCAGAGAATCAGAGTCGGTCACGTGGTATGGCAGGCTCAGATGAATGAATAGAAACGTGGGAGTGATGTTCCGATAGTGTGAGTGTACTCTGGAGACGAGAGATAGGGATACGGATTGTGGTAGATTTGGTTTTGTACGCTCTTTATAGGACGTGGCTGTTGCTTTCTGTGAGTTGTTCGCTTGTTGTGCCAGTCGTAGCATAGAATTCGTGGAGGTATTGTGTTGATGGAATACTAGATAATTTTAGTGATCGATTTTTATGAATATGAGTCTAGTTGAAGGTGTACACGCGTCTGTGAATGTATGTCGAAGCAAGTTCGAGTATAGAGTATGATGTATAGGATTTAAGATTGTGTTTCTGTGCAACACCATGTTATGGAGAATATTATGATTGAGTAGGTAGAATTGATGAAGAAATCGTGTGGCTGTTTGATGTTCGCGGGGAAATTTATTAAAATGTGAATGTGTGATCCACAAAAGAGAGTGTAGAGCGTTGGAAGTGTGTTTGTCATATACTCAAATGGGCATCGCTCATAATATGCTACTGTGTGGTGGCAGTTATATGATTGGTGTGTATAGATATGATATAGAAGGATTGGGTGTAGGTTCGGCAGTTTGTTGTTCTTGGCATTGTGATCGGGTTGTGGTGTGTTATCATTGCTCTTTGTGTATCTTGATTGTACGCTTATATTTCGTCTAAGTTGGACTTGTGTGTTTGGGCTACAGATCTCAATTTCATCTCGTTCAGCAGAAAGATTGCAACAATAGTTTGATTGCGCTTGAGTGTTGTACAAATTTAGCTAGATATCACTCGTAGTCAATATGCATGTTTGTTGCCATTGATATGCCAGCAAAAGCGTGAATGTGTCTATCTTTGTAGTCATCTATATCTATTATTGGGATTTGTACGAGATTTCGCTAATATGCCATGCTTCTGCATACGTTACATAGATCAACGTTGGAGCTGTCAATGAGATGAGTTATCATCGTGAAAACCGAGGTGTGTGGCTAATGTAAGTAGTGTAGTTGCACTGTGACGGTAGATTCTTTGCGCGCTGCATGGCAATAGAGTCATGAGCCATTTCAAGACGTTTAGTGATTAGAGCAGCACATTGAGTCATCAGAAAAACTCAAATTACTGTGATTGATTAGTTGGTGGTGGTGATATCATATCGACGGGATTGTGCCAAATGTGGCTTATGTATGTTATATGTGTCGCTGCGATCGGGTGTAACTAAATGTGAGAAGTGTCAACTATTAGCGCACTTATCATGATGTTGGCCGATGCTATGAACCGAGTATTTGTTGTCCAATAGTAATGTTGCAATATGTGGCAACAGCGCTAGTCATTGACATGTGCAAGTCCGTCGTTCGTAGAAGACCAATGTGTATAGAATTTACTTAATCAAATCTGAGTTTGGCAGATGAAGTAATGATTGTGTAAGTCTGGATATGGCTGGAATCTACACGTATGTGCGTGCACTCATCTCTTATTAAATTGTAGTCTGTGCTATGTGAGAGTGTTCGCGCAGATGTTTGTGATGTTCTCGGACAAATTTGCCAAGAGATGAGCACCACTGTCATAGTGCAGACACTAAGATGTCACTGCTAAGACGTGCGTAGTTGATAATCTACAAAATAAGTTCACTACAATCAAGCAAGCTCTTCAAATAAGTCACAAATATAAGCCAAAAACAATAAGCTCAAAAGTACAAATATTATACATGAAAATAACGGCAGCTGGGAGTGATTCAAGGTTTGATTATATTCAAATCGAGTTGATATGTTAATGATAGGGTCGAATTATATGTTGAGACGAGATCTTTGTCACTATGAACCGTGTTCGCGTTACTCTGTGTTTACGTGTGGATGTGTGACGTGTGATGCAAAGCAATGTACGCATATTTTGCATCAATACGCTAGTTATGCATTGAGAGATGACTATAGTTCTCTCAAGAATGGAATGATACTTGTAAGCCATTGGTGCAGAAGTAGGGTGTCTAGGACTATATGTGATCGCGCAATTTAGTGTGAACGCGACAGTTCGTGTAGTCGAGTTTGTGTATATGCTCAAGAAGATATAGTAGTTTGTGACCACGCTACGATGTAATAGCATGAGCATTGCGCATATTGAGAGAAGACGACAAGTCTCAAATTTGACGCGCTTGTTTTAAGATTGTCCATGGGTTGTTGATAAACCGAATGTGTGAGTATGCACAGTGGATGAGTGATTACATACGTGAATACAATTTGGCATGAGTTGTTTGTCACTTTGTGCTTATATGATCGAGACTGCAGACATAGATTGATATTGTAGCTACCACTGTGCAGGTCGACTATTAGTTTGTTGGGTGTGTGACTGTGCAAGAGTTGCTGTGTGTGTGTAACTTCACGTGGTATAATGTATGCAGTATTGCTTAGTATGGAGATGAGATGAGTGCTGGCGGCTCAAAGAAGATTGGAGATGAGAATTATTAGTTGTGTGTGAGTCGATTTATGATACATGAGAATGTTCGGATGATTAGGCAGTGATAGCATGCAGACTCCGGGTGTTGTCTTAATGATTCTAAAGAATTGTGGAGTGGATTCATATCACAGACACTGACGCTGACTATCCTAAGGGTTGGTGTGCGTTGGTGCTGCCCGCAGAGTAGGCGGATATTTATAGGATGGAACAAGTGAACGATGTGATTCATAATTGTGGTAATCAAAATAGTGAGAACTGAATGACGATACATTGCTCGGACAAAGTGTTGTTACAGCAAAAGATAGAGTGCGAAGAGTAGTGTTCTTGGCGATTTGTTTGGAAGATATTGTATTGTGGTAATGCAGAATGTTTTGGATCGATGCCGTGTGTGTGGAGCAATTGATCACTGGGAGTCGATGCCGCGATATTGAAGTCGCGGAGATAGTGCGTTTGTAGAAACACATGACGTGGAGAGACGCAATTTGGTTGTTGTAACGCTGATGTATTGCAGTGATTTTAAGATGATGTATAGATCGTCAGACGCATATGATGCAAATGCAATTGCTTGACCAAAGCGGTTTTTGTCGCTTGCATTGAGGTTGATGCATGAAGTATTATTTGGTGGAATTCGTTCTTTTGATCGAGTACTAAGTGATTGTGATTTGCTCGTACTGTGTGATACGACGGTTGAATCGATCCTATGTTATTTTGCGCTAATGATTGCTGTAAGATGAGAGTCGGAAGAGGGCTTAAGAGTGAGGCTAGTGTGCGACGAATTATCTCTCACTACAACGATTGTTCGGAGAGCATCCAATTAGTCGTTGCTACCTAAAGATGTAACTTCGTTATGTCTCTATGTATCAACGATTGTGAGATGTACGGGCGATAGTAGCCTTCCCGCACTAGATTCGTGATTATAAGTGAGCTAATAGCTGTGGTTTCGCCATAAGATGTGCATCACTCTGTAGTGAAGTATGACAAAAACTCATGGATGGGTATGGTTGGACATGAGACTGGAATAAATCTTAGGTAATGATAGGAAATTTATCAGAGGAATCCATCGTGCATCAATGTGCTGATGCGTTGTCGTACAGTGGAAAGGCATGTGTATGCGTTGCACGTCGCATATCCAGCTATGTATGGTTCAGTTAGACAAATTGCAATTAAGATTGCCTTCATCAGGAAGAAGTCCGCACGATGCTTGGCGAACGATTTATAGGAGAATGATAGAGGTATATTTTGTGTTTGTGGCTGCATTGTTGAGTCTATTTGAAGATGTTGCGTTCACGGATTCCAGGACATAGTTCTGCAGGACACACGCCTCAGTAGAGTGTCATGAAGCAATCTTGTTTGAGATGCGCATATTATAGAATGTGTGTTCGTCCGCATTACAATGTCGATGACGAGTTAGTACCACTCAGAGTGGTTGACCTCATCTATATATCTGCGTACAATTAGTGGATCAAGACTGATGTGAAGTGAGGAACGATGAATAGATCAGATTGAACTTGGAATGATTAATTTTGAGTGGCTCACTTGTGAGACTGTGTACAGCTCGGTTCCGCACGAGCTAAGCGTAGTTTGCTTACAAGCGCGTGGATGCTTGAATGATGTAAAACGACATTGCATGTAGAGTCTAAGAAGTCTGCGTAGGCATCAATTTGTTATGCTGTCTAGGGAATGATTACGATTGACGCTCTTCGCGCTCAACGGTATCCTACTTGATGTCCAATAAGTTGCATTGCAAACATGGTCTACAATAGTATGATGTGACAGAAGAGGTGCTGATGCGAACGTGTGATCACTGCTATACGTGCGTGCTATATATTCATGTGTCTCTCAGCAGCAGAATCCGCGCGCACGGAAGGGCCTGTTGGACATATTTTGATGCACAATAGTCGGACCTTGTTGGGTTATCAGCGTATCTTGAGACTGAGATAATGAGGTGTGTTTGCATAGATGTGACTTATGTCTCGTTGGATGTACGCAACTCTCGCTCTTTGACAGATCCACGGAAGCTAGACTTGTGATTACAGTGCGTGGTGATGTAGAAGTACTCTTGCAGCGTGTGTCGGTGTGCTGTGCGGTGCTCGTGTGGTGCTCATTCTGCTGGTAGTGACCCTTTGGCTCGGGTAGACGCTGAGATCTAGACATAATACTCTGTGTGCAAGATAGACGTGATGTGAGTGCGATGCATACGGGTCACTGTTGGCATCATATTGCATATTCAGTACGTCTCTATATACCACATGGCTCGCTATACAATATCACATTGTGTAATGCTGGGTGATGGGAGTTGCTATACTGAGTTGTTTATTGAGTGCTCAAATGCCATACAAGGTTGATCTCGTTGACACAGGGGAGAGAGTTGTCAGTATTCAACTCAGAGGTCTCAGTTCAAATGAGGATTTAGATTCAGGATATCATAGTTCGGTATCACGCGAGAATGCATTCGCTAATACTAAGGCGTGGCTTGCGCGCGATGTTGATATGAATGGTGCTGCAGCGTATCATCTACTGACTCTCCGGATCTGATGTCTGCGCGGATGGAAGTATGTGTGCGAGCTATATAGAACATCGCAAATATCCTAGACATCCAGACTCGTAGTTCTAATGAACTTGATGGTAGCTCTAGGCTGATATTCAAATATCATTTGGGGAATGTGTGTGGCTGCCAGAATATGAATGCATATGTGGTGTCAATTTCCCATCTTACGAACGCAAAGGTGATGTCAAATTGGTATCGATTTTCAATATCTGACTCTCCTGGAGCCTTGGATGTGACGATCTATCACTTGCATGTGCATCGAGTGTCATACGCGATATCACGTCTGTGTCTAGAACTCTATGATCTCAGAAGGTCAACTGCATCTGCTGTGTCATAATGCTATGACGCCTTAAGCTAATATGAGAAATTGAGTCTTAGATCTCTTCAGGTGAGATAAACAGATGCAAAGAGACAAACAAGAGTATCACAGATGGATGGAGTCATTGCAGAAGCAATAAGCACTGCTGCATAAACTAATTTGGTCATCTGAGGACACACTGAGTCACAATTTAGAATCCGATTCGAATGGTGTGTGTGTTGTCATATATAGAGTTCTCCTCCATCCTTATGCGCACCATGTGTCAGTAGGGATATGCTGTGTTGAGCGCTAATCACGCAATAGAACTCCCACAGTCGTGTCTCTTATGCATTTCCTAATATCATACGAGTGTGTAACGCTACGTGGGTGCTATGTGTAATGTCAGAAGATAGCATGAATCATATCTAGAAAGAGGCAAGTGATGTGGTGGTGCGCTTTGAGGACTTGAGGGCGCACACTCTCGTCGCATTGTCCGTAGTGACATCTCGCTCCGTGGCAGCGGTATCAGTTCAAGATAATATGCTGGATGCCTCGGATATAAATGGTATGAACTTGAATAATCATTTATATGGAAGATCTAGCTTCGAAGTGAATTGTGAGAATTGCTGCAACTCAAATATACACTGGGTCGCCTGATGAGAGAGTGTACCAATAGATCAATGAATCTGGTATCGATTGTCAAACAAGGTATATTCCCCTACGTGTGCCATAGTGTGCTCTCGGCTCGCTAGTTGCTGAGCTTTGTTTACCGATCCTATTGGTTCGCATCTGGACTCAGATAACATCTCCTCATTGTCGTCGGTGTGAGCACCGAAGTTGCATCGCTGCCATTGTAGAATGAAGTTCGCATACTTGAAGCGAGCACACTCTTAAGTTATGATGCACTTAGCTCTGAATGTCTTTCGGAACACTGTCCGACAGAGCTGTCTGCATTGACGTGGCACACATGGACATTGCACTGATAATAGTGTTGACGTTCTGCAAGAGATCCTAGGATAGACATAGATCGCCATTACCAGAGAATGACTGCTCTTCAAATGATTCTGTGGTGTGGGGTACTTGACGACTTGTAGTTTGACATCCCATCGTAGAGTGAGTCTTCATCTTTGAATCTGGAGTGGCCATACTCGAGTTGTGCAGTTTGTCCTTCTCACGATATGGTATGAGAGTCTCTTCTAGAGTCCAATAGATGGATGTGAGTATGCTATGATATACGCACATTGAGTTGTAATTGGCTAATGAGATAGAATCATCATCTGATATTAGTGAGAATTATATGTCTGTGACACAGTTCTCAGACTACTGTCGTCGCAAGTCTACATCTGCACGTTGTCATCAGATATAAATGCTAGAGTCGAGGTGGATAGAGTGCACCATCTGTGAAGCAGCGTAAGAGATATCGGCTTTTCCATGTAATTTCTCTGGGTAATGTGTAGTGGATAGGCCTGTGACCTAGTGGTCTTGGTCACTTTAACTTAATGGTGGATAAGTCTTGCGAGATGTGTGTGGATATGTATTGCTGAGTTCTGATTTGCTCGATAATAGATAATGCATATTCACATTGACACCTGAAACTTTACAACATTCTGCAGGGGACGCGCAGATCACGTTCTAGTATTAGTTGAGCGGTAGCACGTGTGCTACTGTTAGCTGATGTACTCACGATCGGCTTGACGATGGACTAGATCCCTTCACTGGATGTCTGAGATAGGTTTGCGCGTCATTATCAAGTAAGCGATTGGCTCAATTTTGAGCGTTTATTGTCTTGTCAAATCTGATCTCGCTCAGAATTCGTTCATGTTGCGTTGTGGCGAGTTTCACAGTTGATATGACCGGTAATGCTCGCAAATACACTTTGACAGCAGTGTGAGTTCTTGTCTTGTGAACGTGTCAAGCTTTCGTGACATCTAGGTTCTCATGAGAGTGTTTGTATAAAAAACCTTCGATAAATCATCGGTTCGTAGACCGAGAGCAGCGCAGAATCTAAGCTGATCCAGAAAGCTCTGTGAGATGAGATTGCGTGCTATCAGGATAGGATGAAGGCTATTGTCGGTGAGAGGCTCTCCATTTTGTAAGCTATTGTACGGTTCGATTTGAATGTAGCATTTGTTAGGAAATACGACAACAGAGATAGTCTTCGCGTGACGTGACAGCCTATGAGGTGTCAATGTGTAGACGATTGTATAATGGAACAAATTGACAGTGTACTCATTCTAGTTAGAATAATGGGATGTAGTCTAGGAGGCGGAATCCGAAGTACATTGCAGAACATGTGAGTATTGCTTGCGGCTGTATGCGAATGCGCATAGTAGTCGTCAGTGTCAGAAGAACTTAAGTAAATGCTAACGTCGATTTCCCGACGTGTCAGTGCTAATGCTCGTCAGCTGTCTGCTCTTGGCCGTTTACATTGCTAGGAGATATGAATGACTCTATTGTGTTATGGGATAGAAGCTCTAAGTACGGATTCTATGTGCCAGATATGCTCGGTGTGAAGGTGTGGATCATCTGGCCAGTGATGTGCCCATTAGAATATGTCAATGAATGGGGTAGTCAGGTGAGTTAAGTGCATGTTCCGCATACGGCGTTACGCTGTTTTGTGAGTCTGATAGTTTGATGTGACCATAGAAGGTGGTGATGATTGTTGTACAGTTTGTTAGTAGTGTCTCTTCCTAGATCTCTCTTTGTGTTTTGGATCACGTTTCAACTTTCCTCCCATGGACTTAAACAAAGTTGAAGTGACGAGGCAAAATCTTCAATTGGATGAGCTCCGGGAAATTAGAGTAAAAGGTTTTACCGTCTCAATTAGAATATTCTTTCTTGGAAAGGGAAAAGAAAATGACAAGTTACCAGTAATTATTGCAAATGGTTTATAAAAATGATGAAAAAAAAGATGCTTTTTAAAGGTGCATATCTCACAAAAGGGGCCATTGCTTGGAAATCACCCGTCATCAAGGGTATCGACACCTCGTTTTTGTAACCACTCACAAATCTTATGGAAGATGATTATAAAACTACGGTATCAAAAGTCAAAGACGGGTTAACCCAAAAATTCATGAGGTAATAAAAAAAGGGGGGGGGTGAGGTTCCTTAAAACTTCTTGATGCCGGAATGATTTACCCGATCTCCAACAGCCCATGGGTTAGTCCAGTGCATTGTGTTCCCAAGAAAGGTGGAATAACCGTTGTTGCTAATGAAGAGAATGAATTAATTTCTACACGTTTAGTTACTGGATGGAGAGTTATGTATCGACTATAGAAAAATAATGAAAAGGACTCGAAAAAAGATCATTTTCCATTACCGTTTATGGATCAGATGATAGAAAGATTAGCTGGGAATGAGTTCTATTGTTTTCTAGATGGATTTTTAGGGTATTTCCAAATACCAATAGATCCTCAGGACCAGGAGAAAACTACTTTCACATGCCCGTATGGAACTTTCGCGTACCGTCGCATGCCATTTGGCTTGTGTAATGCTCCCGGTACTTTTTAACGGTGTATGATGGCATATTCTTATGATCATATCGATTAAGACATGAAAGTGTTTTATGTATGATTTCTCAGATTTTGGGGGATAGTTTTGACATTTTATTGCCTCTCTAATTTAGACAAAATATGCTTTTTTTAAAACTGTGGTGAAGACACGAATTTAGTCTTAATTAGGTGAAATTGTTAAGAGTGCCATTAATGTGTTAGAAGAAGGAAAATTGGTTATTAGGGCATAAAATTTCAAAGTCGGGAATTGAGGTCGATCATGCTAAAGTCGATGTTATCGCTAAGCTCCCTCACCCGACTACAGTTAAAGGTGTTAGGAGTTTCTTAGGTCATGCAGGGTTTTTTAACGCCGATTTATCCAAGGACTTTTCTAGATTGCCCAGAACGATTGACTACCTTCTTGAGGAAGAAAGAAAGAATGGAAACACCATTTGTGTTTTCTAAGGATTGTATTGATGCTTTTCAGACTCTTAAAAAGAAGCTTACCGAAGCTCCAATTGTAGGATCGTTTAATTCATAACATGGGTGATGATTCGAGTGGTTTAGCTAGTTTCTAGTGAGAGAAACACAAGAGAGAGATTCTAGAGAGAGAGAGTGTATGTGTTTCTATGAAATGAAATAATGACTAGCTTACCTCTTCCAAAGTTGGAAGAGGCTATATATAGTTCTTACAATATACCGGGTATTAGTACCCGACTTAATACCGAAAAACGTACTATTAACTATTAAACAAGAGCTATTATATATACGTAAAATTTCACGGGGGGACCGGAAGTCTTTTTCACATATCTAATCAATCTCCCCCTAAGGGAGGTCACCCCTGAATAACACTGACTTAAGCTCTTAGCTTGCAGTCTTTTGATTCTCATGTAATCATCTTGAACTTTGTGTGTCATGATTCTTTAGATAACATTGAGCTTGTTCACTTTTTGACTTGTTTTGATGGTGATCATGAGTTTCTTGAGATCACAGCACAAATTAATCTTCTCTCATCTAGTAATTTTTTCCATCTAAGTGCCTTGTGATGAAGAATATGATATCAGAGTTTTGCGGAGCTTTGATACGTTTTTATGAGATCTTTCATATATTCATAAAAGTGTTAGATCAGGACTTTTTTTCTCTATTCAAGTCCGTGTCTGAGCATGCGGTTATTAACTTGACATTAATGGGAACTGGGTATACTCCATCTCCTCTCCATATTAAATGTCATGTAATGAATCAGGTTAGTAATAAAGAGAAAATTGATTTGAAAAATCTGTCGACGTGTTAATTATGAAAATATTTTGTAACACTCTCGAGATTATTGCAACAAGGGACTTGTGGTGTAATTGTAGTAAACAAGTAGGGGTTGCATGTGACAACTTTCAATTCTTGGTAATTAATAAAAAACTTCCCTCCATTTCACTTTCGTTTTCGTTTGAAGATTTATAAAAAATACACCGAATATGAATTTGATCTCGCGGAGTCGTTCGGTTATCGTCGGTAACATCCAAATATACCACGTTGATCGAAACGATGACACGGACACGATGGTATAGATTATATGTCCCGTAGCTAAATATCACTCGAAACCGAAAACCGAAAAAAAATGTTAAAACGTGTAGATTTTGTTCATGTTGGATTGGTTCGGTTTGCACTATGCATTACTAGTTCGGTTGACAATGGTTTTGACTAGTTCGGGACAATGGTGTCGACTAGTTCGATTCTCAAAAAAAACTAGATCGGTTGCCTTGATTTGAGACTCGTTCGGTCCATGATGAAAGTCACTCGATCGGCTCAACTCAAAAAGTTACTCGTTCGGTCCTCAAGTGCTTTCACTAGATCGGTTGCTCAATGAAAACTAGTTCGGCTCCTTCTTCACAAAAACCAAAAATGTACAATCGTCCTTGCTTTTTTGTCTACAACCGAAACAACAAAATAACACTTATCGTCCTTGTTTCCTAAAAAGTGGGATCTTGGTTTCTCTTTTCTTCAAACCGTTTGGACCACAATGAGCTTCAAAAATAAGCTATGAAAAAAAACTTTAAAACTAGAGAAAGAAAGAAGAAAAGAAACAATGAAACGCACTCTTTTTTTATATTTGACTTATGCTAGTTTTTTCTTTTATCTCAAATGAAAAAAAAACGCACCCTACTGGTGAATATGAGCCAAAAAATGAAGTTTTAGAACAGTAGGCCCATGCTATATGTGATACAGTTTGTAAATTTGTGAAAGAAAAACGTTGTGACATATGTAAATAAGCATGAAATGAAAGAAAACAAAAAAAGATTGAGCCACGTTAAACCGAAACCAATAAGCTCAATAATACCACAACGAAAACACTAAACACAACACGCACGAATACAATACACCCCCGGTTAGCTCTTGATACCAATTGAAAGATTCTATACACTTGAGTAATATGATCACATTACATATTTTAATCACATTTTCTCCCCTTATCAAAAATTTCAAACCCTTTGACATTTTGGATATCACTTGATTTAAATATGTTATAAAATTAGGAGAAAAGTGTGCCTATTATTCACAAGCCGTGTTTGGAACATATTAATGCTCCCCCTCAATCGTTGAGGGTATGTGTTAGTGTCAGATATGATAATTTTGAAAGATTTTTTCGTTAAACTCAAAAACCTGGTTTTTTAAGTTTAATGAAAAACTCATGAAAAATTCATAGACTGACACATAACATCTAATGTACGAGATGTATGTTTCATTACCGATGATATTGACCTTAATGCTGGAATGATAAAATCATCCACTTCTTTTGATTAGACAGTAGCCAATATCTCTGAGCCTTCCACTAATGAAGCAATTGAGATTTCTGAAGTTTCTTCAGATCTTTATCTTTCTACCAAATATCTCGATGAACTGTAGGTTTGTAGTGGAGGCC
Source organism: Tanacetum coccineum (assembly GCA_026074375.1). NCBI lineage: Eukaryota > Viridiplantae > Streptophyta > Magnoliopsida > Asterales > Asteraceae > Tanacetum > Tanacetum coccineum. The sequence continues at coordinate 109,716 of BQNB010000790.1, forward strand.
GTGGTGGTTGAAGTGTTGATGTTGTATCAGTTGTCTCTGTAACGCTAGAAGGAACATCAGCTGATGCAGTGAGAGCTCTGAAGATTTGGTTCCTTAGCTTCTTTTGTCTCTCCGAGACCCGGTTACACTTTCCAATCGGCACCCAGACATTAAAATTGAACAACACTCTCCCCTCAATCGATGACCCGTTTTCTATTGAAAGAGCTGTAGTCATTGATTGGGTGTCAAATTGTCCGGATTGATTTTCAAACAATACTTTTACCACCGTGTTTAACACAAATAATTTTGAAGAATCAATTAAGAAAAATGCACTGAAACGTACATTAATCCCAAGTTGCATGGATATTGAGTAATCCATGCCCGAGCAAAATTAATTACCCATTGCTAGGAACAGCTGTCTGTAAGACGACAATCTTTCCTTCAAATGAGAACCGGGTTGCAATCTGAAGTAATTGCAAACCATTTTGTAATTCCAAATGACTTAAAATATTTACCAAGTCTATTTTTATGTACTTATGTACAAAGGATACAAGAGGACACTTCATTTACTCATCCTCTCCTTCTTGAAGGCGTTTGAGGGTTTCAGGTGTTAAACTCTTCATCCTAAGTCGTGGGAGTAGAAATTCGAAACACTTGCATCTTATGATCTCAACTAGCAACCTCTCCTAACATCATTTCGATCACCTGATTACTGAAGACGATGCTAAACCTTCAACACTAGTTACCATCGGTAAGCTCATGTTACCATCGGTAAGCTAAACGCTCATGTTACCATCGGTAAGCTAAACGCTTAATCCAATATAACAACCCTAATGATGGACTAATATCATCTATACTATATGTAAAGACTCTCTACCATCATTTTATATCTTCATTATATCTTTTATTTACTTTCTACTTTCATTTTAAACACTTACAACTTTCTGCTCAAATGCAGAATTTTTACCCAACTTGCACGACTTAAAACCCTTACCAAAATGCATCCACAATTCCCACAAAAATTCACACATGACCCCACATGTGTATACTAATCTCATCCAGAAGCCCATGCATTCATTCAACCCATAAGTATACCCTGAAAACTCACAAACTTACAAACTGGTCAATTTCGGGTCTGATTGCACACCAAAAAGTTTCGACTTAAAAACCCAACTTAAAATTAGTTTTAGCCTTAGCCCTTTTGGGGTTTCTTAATAGACATATAAAAGTTACTTTCTGTAGAAGGGCTTAATTTAAAACACTTCTTAAGTAGGGTTTTCACCTCACTTAAGTTGACTCAAAATTCGTCTGAAAACACAGTTTTGACAACGAATCTTGTAACCCTTATTTAATTGACTTCCCGACCTCAAAAACTGTTGAGGCCGGATTTTTTGAAAAGAAGATTCAAAAATCTACAGTTTAAAAAAAAGAATCATGTCGTTTGCATTCTCCATCATGGAGATATTCGCCCAACAATCTGACCTAAATTCTGCTCATTAATTAAACACCAAAACGCATAATTCAAGCCCTAATTCCTCATTAAAACTCATAACCACTTACAATTATGAACCCTAATCATTAATTCACCATTAATTACAGTAGACTAAACCCTAATTAAGAAAACCTAATTAAATTTTATGATAAAACTTAATCCATCATGTTTAGATTACATAAATTAACATGATAACTAAAAAGATTAAACTAGGAATAGAATGATTACCTTAATAACTTGATAAAAAAAACTTTTTTTTTCTTTCTCTTGAGGATTCGGTCGACCAAGGAGCAAGGGGGAGAAAAAAATCTGTATTTTCTAATCCTTGGTTTGCTTATATAGGCCTAATGGATAACCCTTTCTACAAGTTTGAGCCCAACTTGGACTTCTTTTCCTTTTTTTTACTATTCCTGTTTTTACTATTCATCCATAAATAATTTTTTTTTTTTTTCTTTATTATTTACTAAAAGAACTTGAAGTTTGATAATTTATAAAAACCATAAACTATCTCCAAACCTTCTTCGCAAAACCTACGTTTTACGCTTTCTAAAATAACTTTCATTTCCAAATTCACTTTTCTATAGATGGAAAGTTTTACACAAAAACTTTTCTATTGTAACAAACTCATTTCTTTACAAATGACTTGCTTCACAATTTTAATCCATCACCAGACATCCACTTATAATCAAAAAACAATTCTTTCAAAATACTAATTTAATTCCATTATCACTATAAGTGATAAAAATGAAATTTCTCCATCAAATAACTCATTTCTCTTAACTTAACCTCTAAAGCCTAAACTTATCTTAAATCTTACTAACACAATAATACGTATACGTATAAAATACTTACCACATTTAACACAAAAAACGCTAAAATCTCAATAACATTTCCTCGTAACTAAAAGTGAACGAATGAACTCAACAAATTTTAACACAAATCCAATCCTATGAGACGACCACGCTCAATGATTGATTTCCAATCTCAATATTCCCACAACAAACACATATAAACACGTATAACACATAAAATCACATAAACCGTACGTTGCAACAGACACATAAGTCAACACTAATGGTTTTACTAACCTGCTCAAGTCACGATTGTTACATTATCCCCACCTTGAGAAAATCTCATTCCCCGAGATTTACTACTAGAGGCAAATATCACTATCGACAAACAACTGGGTGACACTTAAACCTATTTGATCCTTGCATTCCCAAGTAAACTCAGGGCCACACTTTCAAATTCTAAACGAAATTGTACTAACACTATCTTACTACGCTTTAAACTCTTGACCTCTCGGTCCACAAACTCAACGGTTCCTTGACAAAACAAAGAGTCTTGTCAACCTTAATCTCAACAAACTTTCACAAACCGAATCCAACAAAATGCTAATGACTTTTTATACCCCCACAAGGGTGCAATTAGCAAAACAACAACCCCAAACGAAAAGAAAATCAAATATTGAACCTCACTCGTCATCGAGAAACAATCGTCAAAAACCTTAGGATGTGTAACAACGTCATTTACACCGGTCTCCCAAACTAATTCAAATAAGAACTGCTGATAAACACGTTATAAGTTGTTACAAAACCTAACATTTTTAAAGAATCGGCTCGACTTCGAGTTTATTCATAAAATAACTTTAACCAAAATCACAAACACATCTAAGGGCATATTAAGGTCAATAAGAAACCATACGTACCCAACTTCAATTAAAACTCTCAATGATCTCTTGCTCACCGAAAAGGTATGGATACTTAGTTTTACCAATCGATTTTCTCTAACTCAATGAACACTTAATTACTTCTAATAGTTTTTAAGCAAAACAAAAATTCGATTTGACACATAAAACATGTCATGCACAATCTCACTCTTTTAGGTTATATCAACCAATAACCATTTTCAAAATCTCAAATGGACCTTCTTACCTTGGTATCAACTTACCATACTTTTTGAAACATCATACACCCTTCAAACTGAATACTCTAAGTAACACTCAATTACCAGCCTCAAGTCTAACAGTTAAACCTTAGACTAGGATAATTCTTGAACCAAACTCGGTTCATTTCAATCTTGAAGTCGCTAGGCTACACCCATAAACGGTAACCTAACATTCCTTTCCACACAATGCTTCAAGTGAAGCACATCTAATACCGGAAAGATAATCCCCACCTTAGGGAAAAACTCATCTCACGAAAGATAAGTATCCCAAATATCTCTAACATCCACAATACATGTCCTAAGCATAGCTAGAAATGGTGACTTAGTCAGTCCAATTGACTCACCCAATCGCACTTATCCACTACCTCATACTTTGTAACTTGACAATAAAATCTTTAGTTATCATTTCTCACTTCTCCTCGGATAACTAGGTTGTAGCATTCAATCCTGACAAGTCACTTGTACTCTACTTCCACTCTCGAATACGCTAAATACTTGCTACCGCAACTAGCTATATTTTTTCTGTCCTTACTCGACCACCAATTGACAAACTCAAACCACACTAAGTTGCATCGCTTCAGGATGGATAGATTACTTTTATCGTATACCCTCTTCAATAGCCAATATGAACACTCTAAACCTCTTTTTTTTTTTTATTTTTCACACCGTTGGTCCAAGCCACGCAACATCTTATGATGGACACGTTCTTTGACTTTGTGAATCTTATTTTACACCACCAAATCCGTTTCTCGTTCTTAGAGTGGATGTAATACTGTCAATCCAGAATCATTTTGGCTTCACTATTTTTCCTACTCCACGATTCAACAACCAATTTTCCTTTCCAGATGGTACTTGCCTTGAAATCCATACTCACTAAATAACTTCATTCATCGATCTGGCCTCTGTTCAATCCTTCTGATTGAAAGTTGTTTGAAACGTTCTAGATCTATATAGATCACTCTCCACGTTTCGTTCACTTAATGTCCTCTTAGCATTATCAGTGCAAAACCTATCACGTGTCATATAAGCCTTTACTAGATCCTTCAGTTGTCGCGACGTACAAGCATTCACCTTCTCCCTTTTTCCAAACATGCTTCCAAATCCTTACTTCGTGCGTCATATTATACTACGAAATCGTTTGCTCCTTCCGGCAATGCCAAGATCGGCTCATTACCTATTTGATTCCTTCCACATCTAGATAGCTTCCACGTTGTTGGAAAACTTCATGTACATCTTCTCTTCCTTCAGTGTCTCCACGATCATCTTCACGTGCGACTCGTACTCCTCCTTAGACTTCGGGTCGGTTTAAAATATGTCCGGAATATATACGTTAACCTAGCTTGTCTATATACGGGGCCATGCACGCCCGGCTCTTAACTCATGAAAACGCTAGGTGCATTGGATTTACAAAAAAAATAAAAAAAAAAAAAAAAAAAAAAAAACAAAAAAATAAAAAAAAACACCCAAAAAAAAACCCCCCCCCCCCCCCCCCCCCCCCCCCCCCCCCCCCCCCCCCCCCCCCCCCCCCCCCCCCACCCAAAAGGCATAGCTGTAAACTTGAACGTGTCCATTACGCATCCTAAAAACAATCTTAGCTACGTCATCCCCGTGCACCCTCCATTGGTGACATTACATACGAATTTTCTATCTCACTCCACTCGAGATAATCTATGCACATTTCAAACTACTCACCTTTCTTCCTACCAAGCAATACAGACGCTTCCCAAACACTAAATGGTACTAAATCAAAGTTAAAAACAAAAAAACTCTCCAATTCCAACTTGGGATTCGAACTAATTCCATTCGCTTCGCTACTATTAGTCGCACCACTCAGAAGATATGACCTACCATTCAAACTATAGAATCACGCATGAACAAATACCAACTTCACTGCACCAATTTGGTATGAGACCAAAAATCACACAATCCAAAAGTAGAAACAACCGAATATAAATATCGACATAACGAACGAACTTCAGACCTAACAAACGCATCAATGATGCTAGAGACACCCAATGAATAATACCACGTACCACGACCCATTAATTAAAAGATTAAGAACCTTTGTACCAAAACCGACTTTTTACCCAAGGAAACTTTCCCTCATAACCTTATACCAATCATTTTAAAGCAATAGAATCGCCTTAGTTAGTAATGCCAATAATTTTAAGTGTAAAAATAAATTTAAATAAAATTTTTGATAAAACTTATTATAATTATGATTTTATAAAAGAAATCAAAGATGGTTAAAACAAATGTGATTGAATTTTGATTTTATATAATTTTATTTTCGAAAGAAGTTTTTAACACCAAAACGATATGATATCGACTACAACAAAATTACTTTGAAAAGGAATTTATGACTCGTAACACGAGATGTCATGATAGCAAAATAGACTCCCAAAATACCTTAAGAATTCCAATACCATAATATTAATTTACTTGAAAACGAACACGACAAGAACTCTTGCAAACCAAACAAACATAAAACTCATCCATACCAAAGGTCTTAGAACCAAACCAAAAAGTATCGTCACCCTTAGACAAAAGGAAAACAATCAAAACGTCGAACGAAGAACGTAGAACACCAGTTCTATGATAACACCCTAGAATACCAACACGAGCGTTGGATATCTCAACGAATCAACGAGCTAACGAACCAACTTAAGAATCGTGACAACCACACCAACAGGTATCCGATGTATCTACAAACGATAGATGAAAGGGAACCTTACCATCTATGCAACCCACCTAATATAATTGCCAAATCGGTTAAGAGAGGACTTCTCGGACCACACAACCATCCTCAATAGGATCTCACATCACATCTACACTACCATTTACATAACTATCCAAACTTACATCCTTATATAATACATACAAGCAACAATGATCAATGCAATCAAAGTCACAAGTCCACGTGTGTGTTGCCTTTATAATTATGTTCGCGACCATAATTATAATTGCACCTTTTGCACACGTGTACTTACTTCCAAGACCACACATCTCAATGATAACACACATCTACCACATAGCACTTAATAATAATGCAAATATAACTCAGACATAATAATCCATCTAACGAACCATAAAATCCCAATCGACTAAACGAAACAGAAGTCACATCGCGACCCAAAATATAAAAGCAATCCTCGATTATAGCAACGCATCGAGGTAGGAAACAAAATAAACTTATGTTGGGCCTCGCTTGGGTTTGACTTTTCTCTCTCAAAAGTCACCCAACTTCGCGGGTCCATTGAGGTAAACAATCTCCCAACGATATCTCCTAAGGGTAGGGGAAGACATGACTAAAAGAATAACAAAGGGGTATATACTATTAGATCCCCATAATGAAAAAGTATATATTTCATATTATATAGTAGTAAATCAAAAATAGAGAGAATTTCAAGCTTATAGATAGCGGGAACATACAGTATATACGTACACAAACACTTACGCCCTAAATGCATCTACTTCCAGGACTCCTAGGTTATAGTCTAGGTTCAACCACCTAATTCTCTATAACCTGGCTCTGATACCAATCTGTCACACCCCGCCAAGGCGGAAACGCGAGGCATAACATGAAAGATATTAACATAGCACATGGTATCTTTATAGAGGAATACTAAATAGTGTAATAAATGCAAAGACACAACGTGTCATGATAACATTAAAAAAAAACCAACGACCAAATATGAATGATAAGGATTACCATCCATACAAGTCTTATAATATCAAAACAAAGTCTAGAAATCAAATCAACATATTGCTCAAATAAAACGGCATAGCAAAATCATAGATCTTCAACTTGCATCTTATGGTCTCACTAGCAACTCTCCTAACATCAATTTCGATCACCTGAGTTACCTGAAAACGATGCTAAAACACGTCAACACTAGGTTGGTGAGATGCCATAGGTTTTAGACACCAACCTCAAAACATTTCAAAACAATTCCAACATTACTGTGATAAAGATAAACAGTTGCATGGCATATCATGAACTATCACATACTACAAATCAATCAGCTCAATTCAACACAATTCAAATCAATATAGCTCAAACAAAATAGCTCAACTCAAAAATAGCTCGGCTCAACCCAAGTGGGGAAGGAACGATCCCACGATCCAAGCCAACCCGGCTCCACTTGTCAATTCAATTCAACACATAGCAAGTAATAGCCACACAGCACATGCATTTTTAAGCTCAACCATCAAATATCACAGTAATAAAACATCACATACTCAAGCATCGTTTCCACCCCAATGAAAAATCTTAGAAAAGATAGGGGCTATGACACTCACCTGATGCTAGCTTCCAAAATCCACAAATACTTCACAGAAATTCACGAACAATCTAAACAACATAA
>BQNB010000790.1:125000-156764 GCA_026074375.1 Tanacetum coccineum
TCTTTGTGAGAAAAGTATATGCGAAATGCTGAATCAAAATGAACCCTCAAATTTTGGTCAGAAGAGGGATATGACTTTTTTATCTGTTACTAATCATTATAAGTTGCAGCCGGTATAGTAGTATATACTCGTCGTCCTCCACTCTAGACTTTCATCAAACACGTTGTAAGCACCAACTCTCAGCAAAGCAGCTAATCCACCGTTTGCCACCATTTTACACCTAATTTACAAACACAACGTAACAATCAACATGAGAGCAATACGAACACGAAAAGAATATGAACATCTATGATCTTCACAGAAACATATAATTAAAAACCAAACCCCCCATAAAAAAGAAACATACCTTACACAACTTAATTATCAATTTAATTAAAACGTTAATTAGTTCGTAAAGATGTGATTATTTAATTATCAATTTAATTAGAAGATGATGGTTTAGGTGTGTGTAGGAAAGTGAAGGCGGTGGTTATGAATCTGGGAAGACTCATGAATAAGAAACGAAAATAAAAATGATAAAAGAAGCGCCACACCTACTGGGCCAAATAGAATAGGCTGAAATAAGCCCAACCTCAAAACAACCTCACCGTTAGTCGTTTTTGTAATGCTTTTTAGGATATACGAGATGTAATCGACCCGCGTGTTGCGGCGAAACAACTTTTTTATTATGGCATGTGTTTTTTTGGCAAAGGTGCAACAAATATTTACATATAAGGACGCCCACGAATACAGCCGAAACTAAGGTTTTTCGTATCGCTCTAGTGTGATGCCAATATTGTAGCATTTATATACACACAAAAATAAAATTGAAAGGATAAATGCTACGATTGTTATTTCTGTTATTACATGAACTTTGTTTTTGTGTTACTCAGTGAGATTACACAATCATCAAATGGTTCCCTGAATCAGTTTTCTGTTTCTGAGCAAGTCAAAAGCCATCACAAAGTTACTGAATTTAAATGCTGATAAAGACATCTTCACTTTGCAAAACTGTATAATAAGTTAATCCATAATTCAGTGAAATGTGACTGCAACCATTAATCATAGATTAACAACCAAAATACAACATCTTAGATATACAAACACGTGACTTTATAATGATCATGGAATTTCTGTCCCTATATAGGTTGCAAAGGGCTTGCAAGTTCAAAGGACTAATGGGTTTGCAAAATAAGTATAAGCGTAACTGCAATAATTAAAAAAATATGAAGCTCACAAACCTGGGTAAAGGATGGTAATTACTGAACAGATAGCTTAATTGCATCATCATAGCATCATTGTTAGAAGGGGATGTTTGTCACATTGGCTCATTTTCATCATCATTTTGACTTTTGCCTCATTTTGAGCATAATTCCGCATACACTCAAGCACCTTAGCCTCATAGCCAGCACATGTGACCTGTAAAATGCAACATACTGACAATAATAAAATATGTTAAATTGTTTGAATGTTATTAAATGAAATAGTTCTATATATGTGTTTTTGGAAGGAAAATATATAAGTTCACTTGTAATAGTCAAAAATTCCAAAGTTGCATTATGTATATTATGGTTTGTGCTTTGTAGAGCTTATGTTACCGAAAGAAGATGAAAAACATTGGATAAAATTGGTAAATCTACTACTTTTTATTATTAAAAGCTATTATATATCTAGGAAACAGAATCAATCATTTGATTCCAAATACCCATTCAATCAGGAAGCGAACACTAAAGCCTTAGCTCCCACATAGGCACATCGCTTAAATTATAGTTGATTTTAACCATTTTTTAACATTTGTGAAAGCCCATACCACAATTCTAGTATTTTCCACATAAACAACGAAATCAGCCTAAGTGCCTATTCAATTTCAGAATAACCAAAGCGACACTCACCATTCTTATAAATTATGGATTTACTGAATGCTTATTAAGTATTCATTAGCGCATATGAGGGCGTTTTTATGACAAACACCCTCTAAATAAAATATTAAAGCATCCACTTCAAGCCCAACAGTCCCTAACACTGATGGGGGCTTTTAGGTTATTTTTTGGTTAATGAGCTTTGCATGTTCTCAAGTGTAACCCTTGCCCCTTTTGTGTTTAGAATATTCTAATTTAGTACTTCGACTATTTGACGTATGTTAGTTTTATTAGAATACGTATCGTGTTGACGGTGATGGATTTATGAGATTTGAGGTAATTTATGGTTTATGGTGTATAATAATCCTTTTTAGATGGTATTATTATGTTATGTATGTTCCGGGTGGTTGACCCGTGAATTGTGAGAAATGCCGAAAAACGAGTCCCGACACGTCCGTTAATGTCCAAATGAGTTTTGGGAAGTATAAGGTGTAAATATATCGTGTAAATACACTAGGTTAATGGAAAAGTATTTTTAAGGTGAATAAAAATTCTAATTAACTTTGGGAAATAATTTACATCGCGTTTTATGAGTTTTAAGTGAACCCGACAAGAAAAGAAAGACCCGAATCCCTCTTGGATTCCAAATCGGACGAGTAAGGTCCTAGGGGGCAAGATGCCTATTTTCTAGCAAAGGTGTTTTTTTAATTAGTACCATTATACTCCTATTACCATAACATTCTTTTCATTTATCCATTTCATTTCAATGAGTTTTAAGTGTGTGTGTGTTGTTCGTGCGACCAAAAGCACACACAAACACATACTTTTTCAATCTTTGATAAAAAACATGGTGGTTAGAGTATTTCCGGGTTGATTCTAGTGTTCGGGTATTTATTTAAACAACATTTAGGTTGTCCGGTTCGCGTCGAAATTTATTTTGAAGACCATTCTTTTAAGTCTTTCAAATTTAAATTTAACTTGTCCTTTTGTATAGTTAATGGTGCATAGATGTTAGTTGTACAAGTTGATCGTCGTAAAAATCGAAATTTGAAAACGAAATGAATGGAAAAGGGGTGTTGTTTTGCGTCGAACTCAAGAAAAGGAACAAGGGGGTTTTGTAAGTTTTGATATCGTGGTCGTGATGGTTGAAAAAGATATATTTGCTATGTAGCTTATTTTGTATATGGATTATTTGGCTTATTTTTAAGCTCGAATAGCTTATCATGAGCTTATTAGCTATCGGCAATAATAAGGGGTACAAGAAAAGTATTTTTGGTTATTACTCTAGAATGTCGTATTTTTGCGGACTATTATTATAGCTTACGGTGATGACCAAATTCGATAGGTAGCTTATTAGCTTATTTTAAGCTTAAATATATAGATTTTAGGAGCTTATGGGCTCACGGCCCAATAAGCATCAATAAGCCATGGCTTATTTGATGGCTTATTGTGGTCCGGATTACTTATTTACTTATTGATTTGAGCTTATGTATGCTAATGGGCCTTGGTTTTGGGCTTAGATCATGTTTTGGATATGTAAAATCCTTAATGGATCCTTATTGGACCCTAAAGCCCAATAAGAGTTAACTAGTCGTTTTGGGAGTTTTGACAAACTTTTGGGAAGTGAAAAATACTTGTGAAGTTATATTGAAAGCCGTTTTGAGAATATATTTTGGTAAACATCGTGAAATGTGATTTTTTGAATTTGGTCTGAAGGTGTCAAAATGTTGGAAATTGTCTGAAAATAAGGTTTAAAAACCTTGGGAAACGTCATATAAACGTACGGGTCATGCCGAAATTTTGTAAAAAGTCTATACTTAGAATTTTACTTAAAACGTGATTTTTATTTTTAATAATAAATATTATTATTTTATTATTTTAAAAAGTCGACTAAAAGACGAAAAAATATAATTTTTCTTGAAACCTTTCTAAAATGTTTAACGTTAACAAACATTTCATTTCGTATAGTATAAATGGTATATTTATTGTAGCTAAGTGTACCGAATGGACATACCGAAGTATACTTATAAGTATTTAATAAAAGAATTTACCTATATTACTTAACTATTTTGCGTAAATAGTATAAGTATATTGTACTAAGATATGGGTCTGATATGATATCTATTGGAGTTAATTGGTCAACCATCACACCACTAAAATGTTAAAGATAACCATACAACATGCATCTAACCTCTATGCATCATACCTGAAAACTATTTTGGAAATGAATGATTAAAATGGGACATTAACTGGACTAGGTCGTGTGCGGACGTCGTTGCATTTGCTTGTGAATTAAGTTTGCTGTTGGAGACTGGTATGTGCTTAATTACACATACCTTTGACCTAATTAAACGAGCTAAAATTACCAATAATGACCAAAAACGGACATTAAATTGCCAAAAATGTGTTTGTTTTACTTTGTGTACTATGCAGGTAACGAATATTCAAAAAAAGGACAAAAATGAAGCCAAAACCAACAAAACAGAGCACAGGATTGAAAAGAGCATGAAAAAAATCAAAGCCGAAGACATGTGCATCTTAAATAGGCCAACCCGCACCCAAGTTAATGGGCCGAGTTAGCCCATTAAGCTTATATATCAAACCAAAAGCCCAACAAATACTAAACCATAATACCATTAAATCTGTTTGCACTGTTAGTCCCTAGGGGTTTTCACTGTTAGTCCTTAAGGGTTTACACGGTTAGTCCTAAAACTTAACAAAATCCCTAACACCCGTTAACCCTCTAACAGTTATAAACATAACCTAATCCGCCAATCCCCAAACACTATTCACCTGTCTTTTTCCCTCTTTTTCTCTGCAACCAGACAAAGCCCATTTAACCTCACCCCCCAGAAGAGGACAAGCCACGATGGCAATCCTATAAAGGATTATTGGACAAAATCAATCAAGGGTTGCTATGAGAGATCAAAGAAGCACAAGTGGAAATCAAAGGCTAAGATTGAAGGCTTGGAGAGCACTCTCCCAGAAGAAACACAAGCTAAAAGACCTAGAAGCTTCTCCTTCAGTTATAAATAGAGACTAGTTCAGCCATTAGGGCATCAAGTTTTTATCCAAGTTTTTTAAGTAGTTTTTCTAAGTTTTTATAAAGTCTTTTATGTATGTTATTGTACTTTTCAGCTTATTATACTTTCTTTTAAAGTCTTGTACTCAGATTTTTAGTTTAATGAAATTTATGTTTTTATGTTAAATTCTGTTTTTAATTTAATGCAATTTATGTTTTAAAAATGTTTGTTAAGCTAATATAAGCTCTTTTCTCTCTTACTTAAACTGTTTAAATTAAGCTATATAAACTTCTTCATAGTTTATATAGTTTAAGTCATTTTTACTCAAGATCACTGATAATCACCTTTTTAGGGGTAATTATATATCAAATAGTATAATAAAATATAGAATATAAAATCCCCGCAAGTCAACCTAGTCAACCCTTTAGGAAAAAGGTCAACAAACTCACCGGGTATGATATAAATGATTCCGGGCAAGTGATCACCCGGGTCGTTCTCCCAACGAGGCGTGCAATGGAGAGTCGATAGTCGGTTTGATATTTGATATTTGAATTCACAAGATTTTGATTGGGTTTTCTAATTCTACGGGGAAAAACAAGTAAAGGGCAACTTAAACCTAAAACGAAAGCAAAAACGAAATTAAAAACGTTAATGGGAATTAAAAACGCGACTCGAAAACCTAAATTATCAAAATTTAATCCTAAAATGATTTTTTAACTTTTTATAAATCCTAAGTGACTAAAATGCAGGAACAAATAAAAGTAAACCAAAAACGTAAGCAATTAAAGTAAAAAACGAAGAAAAACAATAACGGGATCCAAACCCGTTCTTTAAAAAAAACAAATCCTAAAAATTTAGCCCTTCGAAAGTAAAATTAATTTTCCTAAGTCCTAAATGATAAAAGAAAATTTTATAAAAAAGATTTATATTTTTCTGACTTTTGTTTTATTTAATATGAATTAAAAACAGTTTTAATCTAAATTAATTATTAAAAATACTAAACTAATTATTAAAATACTGGAAAAATACTAAAAAATACTTTGACTTATCTAGATTCTAGGAAAAATAAGAACTGGAAACAAATAGTGAAAATAAGCTGGTAAAATAAGCTAAATAAGCTGAAAGGCTTAAACTAAAAATGAATACAACAAATTAATTGTGTAAGTATATACTTGAAAAATACCCTAGGGCAGATGGTATTGTGTGTGGTGTGTTGAGGCTTTGTGTGCAAAGGGTGAGGTCACAGGTTCGAATCATGTGGCCTACCTTTTTACAAAACATTTTTTTTTCTTTTTAAGACTTATAAAATAAGCAAAAATGACTGACTTTAAAAAAGACACTTTTTACAAAACTTGAAAATAAGCTAGAAATAAGCCGATTTAAAATGGCAGTTTAGCTTTTTTAAGTTTAGACAAATCTAGCTAAAACTAGATGGGCTTAAGGACTTAATAAGCTAACATAAAACACAATAAGCTGAAGCAGACTTAAACATAACCCTAAAAAACTAAAATGAAGTGGAAAAAAGCAAATGCAATAAGCTAAAAGACGAAAAAGACACTAACACAGTTAACTTGAAAAAGGAACTTTAAGAGCATTTTGACAGATTTGATACTAAGAAAAAGACTGATTTTAACTAACTTAAGCTACAAGCTAATGTCTGAAATTTAAAATGAGATAAGCTAGAACTAGTGAGAATCTAAATAAGCAAGCAATTTGATCAACAGAATAAGCAATAAAAAGCATGTCAAATAAGCTATTCAGGACAGATTACAAGACTTTGGCTTTTAAGTTGAAGGAAAAAAACATATGCAGACTTGATTTTTACCAAACAACTAAGCTTAAAAACTTTTAATAAGCTAAAACAAGTGACTTAGGACTATAAATAGGCCAAAGAGATAAGCTAAATAAGCTTTTAAAGGACTTATTAAGCTTATCTCAAACACCCCTTTAAAATTTTAAAAATCATTTTTAAACTGAAACAAACTTTGAAAAGCTATAAAAACTTAAAACAGATTAAGCATAAGCTGAAATAAGGACATTTTGGCAATAACTAAGAGAAATAAGCAGTTAAACAAAAAGCTGAACTAAAATGCATATTTTTGGCTTTTTGAACAATTCTTATGGAAACTTAACCAAAACTTAAAACAGATCATTAACCTATTAAAACTATATCAAATAAGCAATATGAGGACTAAATAAGCACAAATAAGCAGGAAATAAGCAAAACAATAAAATAAGCTAAAATGAGAAAAATGAGAGAAAAGGGTAAAGTACCTTGCCCTTTGCTTAAACAAGGGCTTAAATGCTCTTTTAGAGCTTATCAACAGCTCCAGCTTATCATAGATAAGCTGGTAAGATCCCAATAAGCACTTCCCTATTTGGCTTATCATCCTTAAAAGAGCTTAAATGACTTTTGACTTTAAGAAAATGAATGGAACAGTAAAGGTTTCTAAGTAACAAAGTAAATAAGCTCTAAGCTTATGGATTAAGCTGGAGCTTATCTAAACACATAACAGAATCATAAACAACTTGAGAGCTTTTAATCAAACGTAAAACAGATTATAAATGACAGAATTTTAAGAAAACTTGAATTACATTAATTGAAGAAAGTTACCATGCTTTTTAAATATGAATGACAATAAAAAGAAAATAATAAGTTATAAAATAAGCCAAGAATAAAACTACACTACTCCTCAAACTACATTAAAACTAGATAGATTATAATGAAAAGAAACGAATCCTATATATAAAAATACTAAGGTACAGGGTCTTCAACTTGTGTGCTTCTTTTGTGAGAGGAAAACAAGCCTCAATCCTGGCCATCCATATTTCTTTGGCTCCAAGCCTTCCAATCCTGGCCCTTGGTTTCTGTCATGTCCCAACAGCCAACAACAATTCATGGCATTGCCATGGTGGATTTGTAGTCTAGCTGGGGGTAGGGTTAAAGTGGGATGGTGATGTTTTGTTTGTTGGTGCAGAAGCTAAGAGAAAGAGACATTTAATATTATCAATAGAGGAAAAAAAGTATTGATATTTTGACTAAGTTTGGCTGTATGATTAAGTGTGGGTTTAAGTTGGGATTTGGTTTTAAGGCTTTATGGTGAGTGATTTTAGGGGTGAGTGGGGATTAGGGTTATTAACGAAAGTAATGATGAATAGTGTTTAGGGATAATGGCGGGAAATATGTTAGGGTATTGTTCGTTTAGTTTAGGGATGAGGGGTGTAAAGGGTTTTGGGGTTTAAGGGGGTAAATATGATTGGTGTAATGGGTTTAAGGTTTGAAGGACTAGTTGTGTTAGTCCTAAGGACTAACCATGAAATAGGTGTAAAAGGGTTTAGGGCTAACGAAGGTTAACTAGTGCATTGGGCCAGGATATGTATTTTGGGCCAAGTTTAATAAAAATGGGATGTGGGCTTCTAAGGCTTATAACACTTATAAGTGTTATAAATCAAGGCTTAATGGGCTGACCCGGCCCATTAAATGGGTGCGGGTTGGTCCATTAAGATTTCTTCGGTTTCGTCTTCGGCTTTGACTTGTTGACTTTTTGGGTTGACTTTGACTTTAACTTTGACGCTCTTTCCATTCCGTGCTCGGTTTTGTCCGTTTTGGCTTGATTTTTGTCCTTTACTGAATATCCGTTACCTGCACAGCATAAATCACAAAACAAGCGTATATTTGGCATTTTAAGTTCGTTTTTGGTCATTTAAGCTCGTTTTTATAGGTAAAAGGTATGTGTAATTAAGCATATACCAAAATCCCCCATACTAAACTATTGTCGTGTCCTCACGCAATGCCATAAGTAAACACTTTAGAAAACCAAGAATCTCAATCCCCCTAGACTAATTACCTCGAAAAGTAGCTAAGTGTTCATCAAGGGAAATTAAAGAAACACTAGTTTTGAAAAGCCCCGTTTTGACCATTTTTATAAATCTATACTTATTACCACACATATTTTTGTATTTTTCCTTTTTTCTTATTTTTTGTACTTTTTTTTAAGCAACTAACATGTATGACTTTCGTTATTTTTATAACTTTTAGGGGTCACAGAACAAGAAGCACTTCAATCCTAAAATGCTCAAAAGATAAATTCATCGTCTCCGACTTTTCACTTGTCCCAAACCAAGCTTAAAAACGAAACCACCGTTAAATATAAGTTAAGATGCTAACACTACTCATATTTGTAACTTGTGAACTTTTCACTCCCGACAATTATTATATCTTAGGTGAATGTGCCATTTCATATTCAAACCAGGATCAACGTTTTCACAAATATCTAATGCGTCAACGTTCCACCCGGTGAATATGAGTTTGGAAGGCGAGATCATCCCATGTAGCGACTTTTGTCTTGGCAATCCCAGCCTCACGCGGATAATGATAGCTTTGACACCCCATAGAGCTCAGTATCGAGACTCCAGTACTTGATTTTTTCAAAAACTCTTAGGTTTCCCGTATATACATAAAATCACAACTTAAAATGTAATAGTCTTAGTTCAAAAGCATATTTAAATTTAAGAAAAAGAGATTTTACCTATATTTATTATATTACATTTATTACACTTAATATAATTACACATCCTTTAAACTAAGGAAATCCTCGACTTTTTAGAAGGCTGCAACATCGGTTGTAAGCCGGCAAGATGCATCAAACTTTTATCAGTTCGGATAATTACTATGTGCCTTATTTAGAAGACTGCAACATCGGTTGTGAGCCGGCAAGATGTAGTAAACTTTTATTAGCCCACAGTTTTTATTATTATTATTACCTTTTTTTTACTTTATATTACCATGATATAGATAAATTTTCTTTTTAGAGAATTTAAGTATAAATTTGAACTAAAATTATTGATATCATCCATACTTCAAAAATTGTTGATTTAAGTTTAATTTTCAAAAATAGCATGTATTATTAGTCCGGTTAGAAGCTTATGGGAGAAAAGGCCACAAATTACACATATGAGCTTGTAAGATTTCCAAATAATCCTTGTTTAGCATCTAACTCATACTTAACTCTATCATTTTTCGTTCTTCGCAAATTTAAAATCTTTAATAAAAAGATCCGCGAATGCTTAGTCTAAAAGTTAAGGAACAAGCTAGAGCTCAACACGCTCGATCGAGTCAAAATTTATTCTTATTCTACCCAGCAGGAAAGTCAAAATTGTGACAAAACACTTATTTTGTTTTTTGAAAATTTTTAAATTTTTTCATTTTTTTTGGTATTTTGGTGGTAAAAATGGGATTACGTGAAAACAACGATTGCAGGCATAATAAAATCGATAGACCCCCCCCATACTAGAACTAAACATTGTCCTCAATGTTTTAAGAAGGGTCTCTACGTAAATCTAAAGTCATTTATTAAGTGTGCTTAAAGATAACGTAGTCAATTAAGAGTGGGATATTGGATTCCATTATAAAAGCTGGGATTTGAAGCTCGAGTGAATGAAGGACAACCATAAGCACGAGAGGCTTCAAAATTCGGGCAATCCTGGACAAATAATACAAAACACGAAACATGAAAAATAGAACAAGCGAGCCCTCTTACAACACACTTATTCATTACTACTATTATAATTAGGATAAGCATGGGTTGCCACCCACGAAGCGCTTATTTTTGTTAACCGAGTCTTGAGCCTGACTCGTATCCCCATTCTTGAGCTGTACGAGGATATGAAGAACTTGAGAAAACAGAACATCCAAGATAGGAATATCCCCTCCAGAAATCATCACCGGGCTTTCAGAAATGAGCTGGAAAGCTTAAAGCCCCGATGAGATAAGAGATGAGGAGATTTCTCCTCATTAGAAGCAAGAATACCAGGATTGAAAACGTTGTCCTCATTTTTGGATGAAAATGGGAGCAAAGTGTCACACACTAGAGAAAGAGGATCACGGATGAATGAGATAGAAAAATCATTCGGTGATAGAAATCTCTTGGATTGGACTTCAATGAATATCCCTGGATCGAAAATATTGTTTCTAGTTCCGGAAGGAAAAGAAACTACAAGGTCGGATCCGAGGGAATCACTAGAAAGAGTGAAATCCGAATCCAGTTGAAGGTTGGGATGGGTGGGTAAAATATTAGGCACATGAACTCTTGGTTCTCTTGTTGGATTATCAAAAATATCCTCCACCACAACCATAGTGAAATTTCCCGAATTGGGCTCACTATTACAAAAAAATGCTTCATAATTTAGAAGAGATAAATCCAAATAAGAAGTGGGGCTGCCACTACTAATATCTTCCAGATTAAAGTAAAAAGTTTCAGATTCTGGTAAAGAATTATCAAAGGTGTTAGTCTCCTCCAAGAAAAAGTTAAGAGATGTGGAGGAAGACTTGGTCACAAAATCAGAAGATGGAGTGGATTATTTTTTAATGCTTCGATCTTAGCAATAAGAAGATTAACATTCAAAAAAATTTCACGAAGAATATCGTCTTTGATTGTTAGAAGAATATCAGTATCAATCCCTCTAACTTTTGGGATAACAATATCCACCACCTTTAAGCTGACGAGCTCAGAATCGGGAGGTGATGCCTCAACATAATCGATATCGTCACTGTAAAGCGAATCATTATCAATCGAAGAATAATCATTGTTGGAATCGATGACAGTTTCAGAATCATCTTTAAGAGTTTCCGGAGGGCAAGGAAAAGAGTTATCATACATCAAATTTTAAATAAAACAGATATCTCCCTTTGGATCAAAGTCGGCTTTAACAATTCCCGGTGGAATTGGAGCGATAAGAGCGAGTTCACTGGCGAACTCCTCGAGAAGGAAATCAATCTTAGGAGAAGATATCTTTTTATCACGATTAAGCACGGATTTAGTTAGACTAGATTCGGCACAAAATTGATCATTACCACTTCCCGATGGAATTGAAATGATATCATCTAACACCTCATCCTTTTTGGAGAAGAATCATCACAAACGGGCAAATCACATTCACTTTCGGATATACCATCGGACTCACTTAGGGTATGGACAAGGTCCTCAACACTAGACTTTATTACTTCGTCCGATTCCGTTTCCGGAATAGTGTCGAGATGCTTATCCTCTATTATAAGAGAGTTCGATTTTGGTAAATCGGGTGTGATTGCGGAGGAAAATTTCTTGAGATATTCTTGTATAGCAAAAGAATACTCGTCGTCGTCATCATCATAGCAAATGGGAATATTTTGACATTGTGAAGGCTCGGGAGTATAAGTATCAAGATTAACCACTTGTTCTTGTCGTTGTTGTAACCAAGTTTGAAACATCTCACGAAGCTTACTCATAAAATCATTCAACACTTGTTGAGCTTTTAGATGATCATTCATTGAATCAATATGACCAATGATAAATTACGAGGGTTGAAATTGGTTAAAACTAAAAGAATTAGAATTTTAGAAAAATTTGGCTCATAATAATTTTCATTCATTGGTTGACATTGGAAAGTCTCATGAGGGCCCCCGTAATTTTCATAACAAGGTTCGTAGAAGATCACTTATTGACATTGAAAAGTCTCATGCGGGCCCCCACAGCGGGTACAACAAATATATTATTGTTGAAAACATTGAAAATTTTGTGGGAAATTAAAGTCTTGATTGTAACATGGTTCTGGATTATAGATAAACGGAACTTGAGGTGGACAATCATAACCATAATGAGCATCGTTCCCACAAAACTCACAAGAATACGTCAGGGGTTATGAAGGTGGGTTGAAAACGTTAGGAGAATCATCGACAAAATTAGGAGTGGAATCATAAGTGAATGAACTTCCATCTCTAGAATAGCATGTCGGATGAAAACTTGGGAAAGTTTGTGGGAACTCATCAACGTTTTGATTATGGCATGGTTCCGGATTAGAGATAGTCGGAACTTTCAGTAGACAATTATAGCCATAATGAGCATCGTTCCCACAAGACTCACAAGTACATCGTTGACAAAAGATACCGTCTAACGAATCACCACACCCGTAACAACAATGGTGGTCAATATATGGAGGCCTTTGTGAAGAATTTTTACCGGGGTCCTGATTGAAGACGAATGGCTCTTGAGGTGCAATAACAACATTAGTTTTGTCATTGGATGACTCATAAGTATTTAGAAAGTCTTGGAAAATTTCATCTTCATAACAAATTATAGACCAAACTTCCTTCAATTTCTTTTGTAATAGAGCACATTGTCGACTATATAGACCATCAACTGGGTTTCCACACTTGGGACAATTCTGAGGGGGTCGTTGAGACGAGTCGGGTGTTTTATTAGGATCATGAACAAACTTGTCTACGACACCCCCTTTAGAACAACAACGTGATTTAGTGTACAAAGTTCCACAAGACGAACATTCTTTAATCGTGTAAATAGGATTCAAACGATAATCGAGTGACGCCATAAGAATTAAACAATATAGAGGGATAAGAAGAAGAATTAAATGGCAAAGAGGTTAAAGGAGATTATTTTTGGTTTTTCGAGTTTTTTAAACAACATATTTTATTAAAGGACAAAATGAGACCGAATAACTTAAACCAATAATCAACTTGCTTCACGGTAGCTCTCTAAAAGAAAAATGCACAAAGGAGCGGAGGAGCAGGAAAGCGCGAAAATATTAAAAACCCTCTCCTTTCGGGTCGTAATTTCTCGGAACAACCCTCCTTATACCCCTCTTATAGTTTGTTAGTCTCTTAAAGGTGAGCCGTACTTCACAAGTGACACAAAGGCAAGTTTTGAATCTTTGGTTTGGGAACTTATTATGATAATGCTCAAGTTGAGAGCATTATATTGATGATTATTTTTATTCTTTATTAAAGACAATGTTTTTATATTTTTTGATTTTTCTTGTTTTTATCTTATAAATATACTAATAAAAGAAAATGAAAAATATTTTTGTATTTTTTTTAGTATTTTATATATTCACAAATAAAACAAATAACTTCACGAGGAAGGATCTTCAAAGCACTAATTGTTAAACGTCGGAACGACAATCGCTTACACTCCTCCCCGGCAGCGGCGCTAAAATGATAATCACCTTTTTAGGGGTAATTATATATCAAATAGTATAATAAAATATCAAATATAAAATCCCCACAAGTCAACCTAGTGAACCCTTTAGGAAAAAGGTCAACAAACTCACGGGTATGATACAAATGATTTCGGGCAAGTGATCACCTGGGTCGTTCTCCCAACGAGGCGTGCAATGGAGAGTCGATAGTCGGTTTGATATTTGACGTTTGAATTCCTAATATTTTGATTGGGTTTTCTAATTCTACAGAGAAAAACAAGTAAAGGGCAACTTAAACCTAAAACGAAAGCAAAAACGAAATTAAAAACGTTAACGGGAATTAAAAACGCGACTCAAAAACCTAAATTATCAAAATTTAATCCTAAAATGATTTTTTAACTATTTATAAATCCTAAGTGACTAAAATGCAAGAACAAATAAAAGTAAACCAAAAACGTAAGCAATTAAAGTAAAAAACGAAGAAAAACAATAACGAGATCCAAACCCGTTCTTTAAAAAAACAAATCCTAAAAATTTAGCCCTACGAAAGAAAAATTAATTTTCCTAAGTCCTAAATGATAAAAAAAAATTTATAAAAAAGATTTATATTTTTCTAACTTTTATTTAATATGAATTTAAAATAGTTCTAATTTAAATTAATTATTAAAAATACTAAACTAATTATTAAAATTCTGGAAAAATACTGAAAAATACTTTGACTTATGTAGATTCTAGGAAAAATAAGAACTGGAAACAAACAGTGAAAATAAGCTAAATAAGCTGAAAGGCTTAAACTAAAAATGCATACATCAAATTAATTGTGTAAGTATATACTTGAAAAAGACCCCAAGGCAGATGGTATTGTGTGTGGTGTGTTGAGGCTTTGTGTGCAAAGGGTGAGGTCACAGGTTCGAATCCTGTGGCCTACCTTTTTACAAAACATTTTTTTTTGATTTTTTTTCTTTTTAAGACTTATAAAATAAGCAAAAATGACTGACTTTAAAAAAGACACTTTTTACAAAACTTGGAAATAAGCTAGAAATAAGCTGACTTAAAATGGCAGTTTAGCTTTTTTAAGTTTAGACAAATCTAGCTAAAACTAGATGGGCTTAAGGACTTACTAAGCTAACATAAAACACAATAAGCTGAAGCAGACTTAAACATAACCATAAAAAACTAAAATGAACTGGTAAAAAGCAAATGCAATAAGCTAAAAGACTAAAAAGACACTAACACAGATAACTTGAAAAAGGAACTTTAAGAACATTTTGACAGATTTGATACTAAGAAAAAGACTAATTTTAACTAACTTTATCTACAAGCTAATGTCTGAAATTTAAAATGAGATAAGCTAGAACTAGTGAGAATCTAAATAAGCAATCAATTTGATCAACAAAATAAGTAATAAAAAGTATGTGAAATAAGCTATTCAGGACAGATTACAAGACTTTGGCTTTTAAGTTCATGGAAAAAAATATACGCAGACTTGATTTTTACCAAACAACTAAGCTAAAAAACTTTCAATAAGCTAAAACAAGTGACTTAGGACTAGAAATAGGCCAAAGAGATAAGCTGAATAAGCTTTTAAAGGACTTATTAAGCTTATCCCAAACACCCCTTTAAAATTTTAAAAATTATTTTTAAACTGAAACAAACTTTGAAAAGCTATAAAAACTTAAATTAGATTAAGCATAAGCTGAAATAAGGACATTTAGGCAATAACTAAGAGAAATAAGCACTTAAACAATAAGCTGAACTAAAATGCATATTTTTGGCTTTTTTGAACAATTCTTATGGAAACTTAACCAAAGCTTAAAACAGATCATTAACCTATTAAAACTATATCAAATAAGCAATATGAGGACTGAATAAGCACAAATAAGCAGGAAATAAGCAAAACAATAAAATAAGCTAAAATGAGAAAAATGAGAGAAAAGGGTAAAGTACCTTGCCCTTTGCTTAAACAAGGGCTTAAATGCTCTTTTAGAGCTTATCAACAGCTCCAGCTTATTATAGATAAGCTGGTAAGATCCCAATAAGCCCTTCCCTATCTGGCTTTTCATCCATAAAAGAGCTTAAATGACTTTTGACTTTAAGAAAATGAATGGAACAGTAAAGGTTTCTAAGTAACAAAGTAAATAAGCTCTAAGCTTATGGATTAAGCTGGAGCTTATCTAAACACATAACAAAATCATAAACAACTTGAGAGCTTTTAATCAAAAGTAAAACAGATTATAAATGACAGAATTTTAAGAAAACTTGGCTCTAAGCCTTCCAATCCTGGCCCTTAGTTTTTGTCATGTCCCAACAGCCAATAACAATTCATGGCATTGCCATGGTAGATTTGTAGTCTAGCTGGGGGTGGGGTTAAAGTGGGATGGTGATGTTTTGTTTGTTGGTGCAGAAGCCGAGAGAAAGAGACATTGAATAGTATCAATGGCGGAAAAAAAAGTATTGGTGTTTTGACTAAGTTTGACTGTGTGATTGAGTGTGGGTTTAAGTTGGGATTTGGTTTTAGGGCTTAATGGTGAGTGATTTTAGGGGTGAGTGGGGATTAGGGTTATTAACGAGAGTGATGATGAATAGTGTTTAAGGATAATGGCGGGAAATATGTTAGGGCACTGTTCGTTTGGTTTAGGGACGAGGGGTGTAAAGGGTTTTGGGGTTTAAGGAGGTAAAGGATGATGGGTGTAACGGGTTTAAGGTTTGAAGGACTAGTTGTATTAGTCCTAAGGACTAACCATGAAATGGGTGTAAAAGGGTTTAGGGCTAACGAAGGTTAAATAGTGCATTGGGCCAGGATATGTATTTTGGGCCAAGTTTAATAAAAATGGGATGTGGGCTTTTAAGGCTTATAACACTTATAAGTGTTATAAATCAAGGCTTAATGGGCTGACCCGGCCCATTAAATGGGTGCGGGTTGGTCCATTAAGATTTCTTCAGTTTCGTCTTCGGCTTTGACTTGTTGACTTTTTGGGTTGACTTTGACTTTAACTTTGACGCTTTTTCCATTCCGTGCTCGGTTTTGTCCGTTTTGGCTTAATTTTTGTCCTTTAGTGAATATCCGTGACTTGCACAGCATAAATCACAAAACACATAAATACAATGTATTTTTGGTATATTTTGGTCATTTTAGGTATGTTTTCCTAGGCAAAAGGTATGTGTAATTAAACATATACCAAAATCCCCATACTAAACTATTGTCGTGTCCTCACGCAATGCCATAAGTAAACACTTAAGAAAACTAAGAATCTTCACTAAAAAGCTATTGACTTTAAGATTTAGTATGGGGGGGATCTATCGATTTGATTGTGCCTGCAATTGTTGTTTTCATGTAATCCCGTTTTTACCATCAAAATACTAAAAAAATGAAAAAAATTTAAAATTTTCAAAAATAAAATAAGTGTTTTTTGACAATGTTGACTTTCCTACTGGGTAGAATAAGAATAAATTTTGACTCGATCAAGCGTGTTGAGCTCTTAGCTTTGTCCCTTAACCTTAATAAACTTGTTTAAGATAGTTTATTTGACTAAGCATTCGCGGATCTTTTTATTAAAGAATTTAAATTTGCGAAGAACGAGAAATGATAGAGTTAATTATGAGTTAGATTCTAAACAATGATTAGTTGGAAATCTTAAGAGCTCATAAGTGTAATTTGTGGCTTTTCCTCCCCGAAGCTTCTAACCGGACTAATAATATGTGCTCTTTTTGAAAATTAAACTTAAATCAACGATTTTTTTAATGTAGTCGATAACAATAATTTATTAAGTCTTAGTTTAAATTTATACTTAAATTTTATAAAAAGAAATTTTCTCTATATCGTGGTAATATAAAGTGTTAAAAAAATGATGAGGTAATAATAATAAAAACCGTGGGCTGATAAAAGTTTACTGCCTCTTGCCGGCTCACAACCGATTTGGCAGTCTTCAAAAGAAGGCCCATAGTAAGAATAATAATCCGAGACTGATAAAAGTATGATGCATCTTGCCGGCTCACAACCGATGTTGCAGCCTTAAAAAAGGTTGAGGATTTCCTTCGTTTAAAGGATGTATAATTATATTAAGTGTAATATACGTGATTTAATAAATATGGGGAAAATCTTTTTTTCTTAAATTTAAATATGCTTTTGAACTAAGACTATTTCGTTTTAAGTTGTGATTTTTCTAAATGAATTGTTTATTTAACGGGAAGCCTAAGAGTTTTTGAAACCGAAGGTCAGTGAGTTTCGATACTATTCTCTGTGGGGTGTCAAAAGCCTGGTCACCTAAGCCGGTCTCGGCTGGGATGTGCTGAGAAGAAAGTCGCTACATGGAATGATCTCGCTTTTAAAATCATAATTCTTGGGTGGAACGTAAAGCATAGTAATATTGCAATTTTCTTAAAAAGGTTGCTCCACGGTTGAAATTCGAAATAAGCACATTCACCTAAGATATAATAATTGTTGGGAGTGAAAAGTTTCACAAGTTAAAAGTATGAGTAGTGTTAGCATCTTAACTTATATTTAACGGCGATTTCATTTTTAAGCTTGGTTTGGGACAAGTGAAAAATCAGGATTGAAGTGCTTCTTGTTCTATGACCCTAAAGGTTAAGAAGTTAATGAAAGTCCAAACATTCTAGTTAGAAAAAGAAAAAGAAAAATATATAAAAAAAATATGTGTGGTAATTCGTGTAGATTTATAAAAATGGTCAAAACGGGGTTTTTCAAAGCTAATGATTCTTTAATTCCCTTTGATGAACACTTAGCTACTTTTCAAGGTAATTAGTCGAGGGGATTGAGATTCTTGGTTTTGTAAGTGTTTACTTATAGCATTGCGTGAGGACACGACAATAGTTTAGTATGGGGGATTTTGGTATGTGCTTAATTACACATACCTTTGACCTAATTAAACGAGCTAAAATGACCAATAATGACCAAAAACGGACATTAAATTGCCAAAAATGTGTTTGTTTTGCTTTGTGAACTGTGCAGGTAACGGATATTCCAAAAAGGACAAAAACAAAGCCAAAACTGACAAAACAGAGCACGAGATTATATATTAAAGCTGAAGACATGTGCATCTTAGATAGGCCAACCCGCACCCAAGTTAATGGGCCGCGTCAGCCCATTAAGCTTATATATCAAACCAAAAGCCCAACAAATACTAAACCATAATACCATTAAATATGTTTGCACTGTTAGTCCATGGGGGTTTTCACCGGTAGTCCTTAAGGGTTTACACGGTTAGTCCTAAAACCTAACAAACTCCCTAACACCCGTTAACCCTCAAACAATTATAAACAAAACCTAATCCCGCCAATCCCCAAACACTATTCACCCGTCTCTTTCCCTCTTTTTCTCTGCAACCAGACAAAGCCCATTTAACCCCACCCCCCAAAAGAGGACAAGCCACGATGGCAATCCTATGAAGGATTATTGGACAAAATCAATCAAGGGTTGCTATGAGAGATCAAAGAAGCACAAGTGGAAATCGAAGGCTAAGATTGAAGGCTTGGAGAGCACTCTCCCAGAAGAAACACAAGCTAAAAGACCTAGAAGCTTCTCCTTCGGCTATAATTAGAGACTAGTTCAGCCATTAGGGCATTAAGTTTTTATCCAAGTTTTTTAAGTAGTTTTTCTATGTTTTTATAAAGTCTTTTTATGTATGTTATTGTACTTTTTAGCTTATTGTACTTTCTTTTAAAGCCTTATACTCAGATTTTTAGTTCAATGAAATTTATGTTTTTATGTTAAATTCTGTTTTTAAGTTAATGCAATTTATGTTTTAAAAATGTTTGTTAAGCTAATATAAGCTCTTTTCTCTCTTACTTAAACTGTTTAACTTAAGCTATATAAAGTTCTTCATAGTTTATATAGTTTAAGTCATTTTTACTCAAGATCATTAAAAAGCTATTGCGGAAGATAAGCCAAAAAAGGGAAGGGCTTATGGGTTTTACCAGCTTATCTATGATAAGTTGGAGCTTTTAGATCAGCTCCTTGAGAGCTTATTTGCCCTTGTTTAGAGCAAAGGGCAAGATACTCTTCTCCTTTTCTCATTTTAGCTTAAATCTGCTTATTGCTTATTTAGTGCTTATTTACTATTTATAACTCCTTATTTATGCTTATTTTTATTGTTTATTGTTTATTAATGCTTGGTTATTCTTTAAATCTTCTTTGTTCATGATTTTATATAAAACTGTCATTTATTAGCTTAAAACTGCTTAATCTTGTTTGCTTATTTTAAGTGCTTATCTTTGTGTTCTAATTGCTTATTTGTGCTTATTTAACCTTAGTCTTAATCTGTTTTTAGTTTTTATAAGTTTTCTAAGTCTGTTTTAAATTTAAAATGAGTTTTACAAATTTAAAGGGGTGTTTGGCACAAGCAGTACTAACTTGAGTTAGTACTGTTTGATCACTTTTAGTCCTTAATTCAGTTTTGACAAGCTTTAATTTAGTCCTAAAGTCAGTTTTTACAAGTTTTTAAAGTCCACAAATCAAGTTTAAGGTTTATTGTATACATGGTTTGAATCTGTGGAATTTTAGTTTGATACATTTGCTTATTTGCTTAGATCTTGATTTATGGCATTTAGGTGTTGTTTTCATGCTTGTTATTGGTTCAAAATGCAGTGGAATGAGTTAGTATTAGTGTGCCATGGGCATGTTGTTTTTAAGTCAAAATTCTACCTAAGTTCTTAAGTCTAATTTTCAAAGTTCCAAAAGCCAGTTTTCATTAGCATTTTTAGATGTGATTAAGATTGTTTTAGGGTCTGATATTGATAAAATAAGCTCATTAGACATCAAGCTTGATCTGTTTTTAGTTTTTGAGGTTTAACATTAACTTTTACTAGCTTAAAAATAAGGCTGCAAATTGCCTTTTTTAAACTTCAACAAAAGCGAAAAAGATATTAGTTAATCTGTCACTTTTTCAAGTCCTTTTTTAGCTTATTTCTAAGCCAATTTTCTTAAATCTAGATTTTATGTCTTCCTTGGATGTTAAGCTCAATCTGTTTTTAATCCTTACCTATTTCCAAGTGCTTATTTTGTCTTAATCTTAAATTAAATTTGGTCATTTTTTCTTTCAAAACTGTTTGTGTAAGCCCATTTTCCTTTTAGCTTTTGAGAGCTTTTGAGCTCAAATTGTTAGTTGATTTCTACTCACATTTGCTTATTAGGACTAAGTAGTTAGTTGTTCTCAGCTTATTAGCCTTTTATTTGCTTATTGAGTCTTAAATATCGTAACAGTTTTGCTTAAAAAGTCTTATAATAAGTTTTTGTCATTCTGTCACTTTAAGCTAAGCGTTTTATTCTAGCTTATAAGATGGGGGGTAAATTTAGAAAAAAAGCCACTTTCATTAAAGTTGCTTATTTTTATGTTAAAAAGCTTTTTAAAAAATAAATTTTGCAAAATAAAAATGTTAAGCCGTATAGGGAAGTCTCAGGCTTAAACCCGGGACCTCAACCTTAATAGCCTAACATTTTAACACACACTCCCACTACCCCTCCCGGGGTCTTTTTTTCGTTTATATTTGTTTAAATTAAAAATTAATACTTAATTTATCCAGTTTTAGCTTATAGTTTATTAACTTAATTAACTCTAATTGCTTCAGCTAGCTTTGCAGGTTATATTTTTCATAGATTCTCCATAGGCTAAAGTATTTTCTGTAATTTTTCTAGATTTTTATAAATTAGTTTACTATTTTTAATATTTTATTTAGAGTAAATATGTTTTTAATTCATAAGAAATTAAATAAAAGACAAAAAAATATAATTCTTTTTTCTAAAATTATTTTTAATCATTTAGGACTGTTAAAAATTAAATTTGCATTTTTAGGGTTAAAATTTTAGAATTTAGGTTTTTAAGGCTCGGGTTTAGGATCTCGTTCTCGTTTTCGTGTTTTAACCTTAATTGCTTTCGTTTTTAGCTTGCCTTTACTTGTTTTTTGCATTTCATTAGTAGAAATAGAATCCAAATCAAAATCATTGAATCATTCAAACACGCGATCACGAACTTAATCACGATTCTCAATTCACGCCTCGTTGGGACCACGACCCGGGAAGGTTTTGGATTTTACTTTGGTTAAAAGTAATTTTACTCACTCCTCTTATTATTTGATAATTTTAGTTATATACTATATATGTATTAACAATTATTTATATGTATAATTAAAAGTTGTAATCAGAGACAATTGCTTGAGGTGAGTTCTCGTCGCCTCAAAAATTTTAAATCTTTTCCGTTGGGGGAAAATGATACTCAAATGTGTTTTGAACTGTTTTCTGAACTGTGCAAAAGGTGGTTTTGTTTTTGGGATAATTTGTATGCTTATGACTGCTATGTGAATATATGTAATGTGATTTTACTTGCATGTACTGTGTTTGGCATGGCAAGGGTTGTGGTCCTGCCCTAATATAGTGCTCCAGGTGGTAGGCCCTTTAGGTGTGTAAGTGACATATCAAAGTTGCGGCTCTAAGAACATTGGTATATGCTGGTTTTGGTGACTAGCGGGGATGCTAGGTCATCGTACATGTTAGCGGGGATGCTAAGTCATGGGTTTGTTGCATATATTCACTGTCATATAGCACTATTGTCCACGGTTTAAATGATTGGCACATCAACTGGGTTTTGAGTCAAACCTACGAGATCACCAAGATTATTGTTGACGTTTTTAAGTATCATTTTAATGTGAAGTAAATGATCGTTAAGGTTATGGTGCATGTAGCGTACTTTTAGAGAATCCCGTAGGAATCTTGTTTGAGAAGTCTTGCATTTGATGTTTGTTATGGATTTGATTTTCTTGAAGATTAAGGTTTAAGATTATGTGGACCCCTACGTGGGCTTATGATGCTAATAATTGGCGACTATATGTTGTGTTCTTGATTTGGGACATCACTCAAGGTTGTATTGAGGTTGATGGTCATCATGAAACTTTTTATTTATGCATCTTAGCATTTCTCTATTTTGTATCTTGTGTTATGATTGATCATTATGTTGCATTCTTGTGTTTCCGCCTACGACAGTGTGTGACAAAATAGTAATCAGAGCCAAGGTTATAGAGAACTAGGTGATTTGGCCTAGACTATAACCTTGGAACGTGCATATAGTTGCGTCGTAGGATCTATGTGCGCGGTGTTTCGCTTATACGTACTTATGTGGTTATAAGGTAGATGGTACTAGTTAATTTATTCATAGAAATGTATGAGCCTAATACTAAGTACCAATGGGAAAGGATACAGGTACAAATGCGGTGGCCAGCGTAATTATAAATGTATCAGGACTCACACATATTTAGTATTATCGTTCGCACAAATCGGTGTAGACACCTTAGGACCGTAATAGGCGTAGTATAGTGTATTAAGTTATCCTATACGTGTTGACCGTCCCGTCTACTTAACGTTTCCCATGTTCTCCCTCGTGTAGATAATACCGCCAATGATGACGACCTGAAGTGCTTGTCGGCCTGCTGCCGCATCACGGGGAGGGGGAACGGGTAGACGAGCCGATTGAGGTTATGGTAGGACTTGAGGTCGTTCTAGTGATCAAGGTGATGGTAGGATTGATGGTCAAGGTGGCCAAGTAGGTGGTCAGGATAGTAAGGTGAATGATGGTGTTAACGGAGTCCCCGACTTCTCCACCATCATTGCATAGAAGTTGCAGAATTTACTTCCTACTAATGTAGCCCAAGTAGGCGACCAAGGTAGAGGTCAAGGAAATGGTAGGAATCAAAACGGCGATGCCGTCAATGACAACATCCCAGGTGATGTTAGTAAGGGTTGTACCTATAAGGATTTTTTAGCTTGTAATCTGAAAGAGTGTAATGGTAAGGGAGGTGCTATAGTGTATACCCGTTGGATTGAGAAGATCGAGTCAGTTCAGGATATGAGTGGGTGTAAGGATAGTCAGAAGGTAAAGTACACTACTGGTTCATTTGTTGGTAAGGCTCTCACATGGTGAAACTCTCAAATCCACGGACAAGGTCAGGAAGCCCCTGTAGGTATGTCCTGGGAAGACTTTAAGATTTTGACTAAGGAGGAATTTTGTTTGAGTAATGAGATGCAAAAGTTGGAAACTGAGTTGTGGAATCACGCCATGGTCGGGGTTGGTCATGCTGCGTATACTAATAGGTTTCATGAGTTGGTTAGGTTAGTTCCTCACTTATTAACCCCTAAAGGTAAGAGGATTAAAACAAATGTGTATGGCCTTTTATGTGCTGTCATTGTATGGTATATTTAAGATGATTCACGTTTTAAATTTATATTTTACCGACTAAACCAAAAACAACACTTTAACGGGTAGTGTACCCGATCGGTAGTAGTTTCGTGGTAAGTAGGGTGTCAAACACTTCAAGCGAGGTTAAATCTATCAATTTAATTAATATATTGGTTATCTAGTCTATGTTAATTCTATTCTAATCTAAACCTATGTTAAACCTATGTCAGTCTAAATCCTAATTCTAACAGGAAAAGGGGGTTTTCAGCCTAAGAGACTGGCACAGTTTGGTTGGTGTCTACAATTAATTCAAGGCACTGTTACCCATGCAAGCTAATTGACAAAAGATGAAAGAGCGGTCGAACCTTATATAAGAAAATAGTATTAACCATTATTAATCTAATTAGAATGTTGGTTTGTTTATTAAGTGTACTGATTTCTTCTCTCGAGGTGGCATATCATTCTTAAGACTTAGGCGTTACATCATCCTAAGACCTAGACACATTAATTCTGTCACAATTAAAGCATCCGTATAAAGCATCCTTATTTGCTGATTATAATCTATCTTAGGGATTAAGGCAATGGTGATCTTGTTAAACCCTAGCTCATAGAGACTTTACCCACTTACCGCTTAATGGCAATCTATACACTAGTAGTCCACTTGTCCAGCTATCCAATGGAATTAGAACGTTACTTGTTGAATTATCTAGGTCACCTGCTAGTCAACACGATCAATAAACCATTGGCAATATCTAATTAACTAGTTAAGCACGAAGCGTATCCTAGACACAAACTTAGAAGGACAATATTTGTGTAACTATTATTCTAG
This sequence comes from Tanacetum coccineum, assembly GCA_026074375.1. Lineage (NCBI taxonomy): Eukaryota > Viridiplantae > Streptophyta > Magnoliopsida > Asterales > Asteraceae > Tanacetum > Tanacetum coccineum. Next base: position 149,845 of record BQNB010000790.1, read on the forward strand.
ATGTAAAAATTACTATATGGAGAGCTATCCCGAACTCTAGATCTACTTGGTCCGCTTCACTAGATCAAGTTGAATGATAGGTCGCATACAAAAGCGCGTAAACAAGTATACATTGATAAACATAAACAATCACTTAACGATAAATCAAGAAATCAAGATAAACAAATACCAAACATTCAAATCTTCATAATAATGGCTAATACCCGAAGGTATTAGCCTACAAACGTCATAATAAATACAAGAGCAATTATTTAGCCAAGGTAAACTAACCGAGTTAATGAATGATACCAAAAACTGAACGATTACTAAAGTATATGGAATTACACGTTGTCTCCTATGGAATTAAATACGTTGCTCGACCTCTTCTGCTCTTTTTCTCCTCTGAAAATTGACTTTTGTGGTTTAGGTATCGAGAATATGATTTAGCACACTTAAAACTCATTTTTGAGTTTTCTATTTATAAGGTCTGGAAGTCAGTTGGATAAAGCGTATCCAAGTGTTAGATACGGCGTATTGGGGATTTCTTGGAGTATGGACCACGTTTTATATCTTCCAGAATATTATATTGATTCCATATCTTGAATACGGCGTATTGAGTCCTCTGGATACGGAGTATTGATCTTATTCCTGTGTGGTCTTTGGTGAGTGCAGGCATGGATACGCTGTATCTTCCTTGATGGATACGGCGTATTGGTCTTCAGAATAGTAATCTTCAAAATATCTTCATTTATGCTCTAGAATGCGCGCCTTTTGCTAACTTTCACCAATTACTCCATAATTACTGCAATTCTTAAATATAAACAATTAAGTAATAATTCTTTGAAATAACTATACAAAATGGGTTAATATCATAGGATAAACGATGCTATAAAATAGATGTTATTTGATGTCATCAGCCTTGCTCCACAAATTCGAGGAATGGTGGCAACAACGGAGCCAAAGACCATCCAAAAGGCCATGCAGATAGCTGGCACATTGACTGATGAAGCTCTTAGGAATGGATCCATCAAAAAGAACCCTGAGAAGAGAGGAAATGGGGGAGAACCTAGTAAGGATAGGAATAGAAGGGTGGATAACAAGAGAACTAAGACTAGAAATGCCTTTGCTACAACCACAAACCCTATTAGGAGAGAAAACACGGGTGCGGTACCCAAGTCTACCACCTGTAAAACTCACCATCCACCTGAGGCGCCCTGTCACGCATGTTTCAACTGTAACCGCCCATGACACTTTGCTAAGGATTGTAAAGTGATGCCTAGTAATGTGAACCCCATCAATGCTAGTAACCTAATTGTTAGGGCCTGTTACGAGTATGGTAGTACTGATCATATCAAGTCAGCTTGTCCTAGGTTGAATCAGGCTTAGAGGCCAGGGGAAACCACCAGAACCAAGTCATGGCTGTTAATGGGGGTAAAGGTCATGGAAACCAAGGGAATTAGGCAAGAGGTAGGGCATTCATGTTGGGAGCAGAGGAGGCTCGCCAGGACCCAAACATCATGACGGGTACATTTACTCTAAACGATCACTTTGCCACTACCTTATTTGACTATGGTGCCGACTATAGCTTTATTTCCACGACCTTTATACCTCTGTCAGACATAAAGCCCAGTGAATTAGGTTTCAGTTATGAGATTGAGATAGCTAGCAGGCAGCTAGTAGAAATTGATAAGGTCATTAAGGGTTGCAAACTAGAAATAAAAGGTCACGTGTTTGACATTAACTTGATATCCTTTGGAAGCGAGAGTTTTGATGTAATCATAGGGATGGATTGGTTGTCTGACCATAAGGCTGGGATAATTTGTCATGAGAAAGTAGTAAGGATACCACTACTAGATGGCAAGGTGCGTAGAGTATTAAGAGAGAAACCGAAAGAGAAGGTGAGACCGTTGATGAGTGCTGGACTAAGGAATAGAAGCAAGAAGAGATCATAGTAAAAGATTTTCCTGAGGTATTCCCGGATGATCTATCTGGATTGCCGCATGTTCGGGAAAGCGAGTTTCGGATTGAATTAATCCTTGGAGCTATGTCGGTTGAAAAGTCTCCTTATCGTTTGGCACCTTCTGAATTGGAGGAATATCGGGTCAACTCAAGGAACTCCAGGACAAAGGTTTCATTTGACCAAGCTCATCGCCTTGGGGAGCACCAGTATTGTTTGTTAAGAAAAAGGATGGATCCTTTAGGATGTGTATTGATTAAAGAGAGTTGAATAAGTTGACCATTAAGAATCATTATCCACTCCCTAGGATTGACGACCGGTTTGACCAACTTCAAGGATCACAGTACTTCTCTAAGATAGACCTTATTTCCAGATACCATCAGCTGAGAGTGCACAAGGATGACATTCCAAAGACTGCGTTTAGAACTTGTTATGGACATTTCGAGTTCACAGTAATACCCTTTGGTTTAACTAACGCACCAGCGATATTCATGGTTCTGATGAACCGAGTATATAGGCCTTATCTAGACAAGTTTGTGATAGTGTTCATAGATGATATTTTAATCAATTCTAATACCCAGAAAAAGCATGAAATGCACCTAAGATTAGCCTTAGAATTTCTCAAGAATGAGAAACTGAATGCTAAGTTTTCTAAGTGTGAATTCCGGTTGTGGGAAGTACAGTTTCTTAGTCATGTGATTAATGGTGATGTGATTAATGTAGACCATAGTAAGATTGAAGCTATTAAGAACTAGAGAGCCCCTAGAACTCCGTCTGAGGTTTGTTCATTCTTAGGATTGGCAGGGTATTACCGTAGGTTTATTGAGGACTTTTCTAGGATAGCTAAGCCACTTATTGGCTTGACTCAGAAAAGTAAGACCTTTTACTGGGTGAGGAGCAGGAGAATGCATTTCAAACTTTGAAGGATAAGTTTTGTAATGCACCTGTTCTAGCTATCCCCGATGGTCCAGAAGATTTTGTGGTGTATTGTGATGCATCAAGCCTAAGATTAGGATGTGTGTTGATGCAAAGAGGTAAAGTGATAGCTTATGCATCTAGGCAGTTGAAAATTCATGAGAAGAATTACAACGCCCATGATTTGGAACTGGGTGCGGTTGTGTTTGCCCTTAAGATTTGGAGACACTATTTGTATAGGATAAAGAGCGTCATATATACCGAGCATAAGAGTCTCCAACATATCTTTAGTCAAAAGGAATTGAACATGCGACAGCGTCGCTGGATAGAGCTTTTTAGTGATTATGATTGTGAAATTCGCTACCACCCTGGTAAGGCGAAAGTAGCAGCTGATGCACTGAGTATGAAGGAAAGAGTGAAACCTAAGAGAGTTAGAGTATGAATATGACCCTTCAGTCGAGTATCAAGGATAGGATACTAGCGGCTTAGAAGGAGGCGTCTGATGAGTCTGCAGGATTATAGAAAGGTTTAGATGCGATGATTAAACTTAGGAATGATAGAGCTTTGTATTACCTAGATCGAATATGGGTTCCTTTGAAGGGTGATGTGAGAACCTTGATTATGGACGAAGCCTATAAGTTAAAGTACTTTGTACACCCATGAGCAGATAAGATGTATTATGACCTTAGAGATAGGTATTGGTGGCCGGAAATAAAGAAAGACATAGTTGTGTATGTGAGTAGGTGTTGGACTTGTTTGAAGGTTAAGGCTGAGCATCAAAGGCCGTCTGGCTTGCTGCAGCAACCTGATATTCCTGAATGGAAATGGGAAGGGATAGAAATGGATTTTATGACTAAGTTACCAAGGACTAGTAGTGGGCATGATACAATCTAGGTCAATGTGGACCGATTGACTAAGTCTGCTCATTTTCTACCTATGTGTAAGGATTTTAAGATGGATAGATTGGCTAGGTTGTACCTGAATGAGATTGTTACTAGGATGGTGTGCCGATCCCGATCATATCTAATCGTGATAGTCAGTTTACATTGAGATTTTAGCAGTCAATGCAAGAGGCATTAGGAACCCGTTTAGACATGAGTAAGGCTTACCACCCTCAGACCGATGGTCAAAGTGCATACAATTCAGACATTGGATGACATGCTTAGGGCATGCGTCCTTGACTTCAGGGGAAGTTAGGACATTCATCTTCCATTGGTAGAGTTTTCGTATAACAATAGTTATCATTCTAGTGTAAGAGGTATGCCGTTCGAGGCTTTGTATGGTAGAGAGTGTCGTTCCCCGATTATGTGGGCAGAGGTTGGAGAGGGTTAGTTGATAGGACCTGAGTTAGTGCAAGAGACCACTGAGAAGATCTCGCAGATTAAGGATAGACTTAAGGCTGCGCATGATCGTTAGAAAAGTTATGCTGATAAGAGGAAAAAGCCTCTAGAGTTTAGTGTAGGTAACTATGTCTTGCTCAAAGGGTCGCCTTGGAAAGGTGTGGTACGCTTTGGGAAGAAGGGTAAATTAGCACCTAGGTTTGTTGGACCTTTTGAGATCATTGAGAAGGTAGGCCAAGTGGCCTATCGGTTAGATTTGCCTGAGGAGTTGAATGGTGTTCATGACACGTTCCACGTGTCGAACCTTAAGAAGTGTTTGGCTGATCTAACACTGCAAGTGCCCTTGGATGAACTCCGAGTTAATAGTAAGTTGAATTTTGTGGAAGAGCCTATGGAAATCTTAGAACGAGAGGTTAAGAAGTTGAAACGGAGTAGAATTGCCATCGTCCAGGTTCGATGGAATTCGAAATATGTGCCTGAATTCACGTGGGAACGTGAAGATCATATGAAGCTTAAGTATCCGCATCTGTTTAGTGCTGTCAGTAGTTGAATTTCAGGGGCGAAATTCTTTTAAGGGGGTAGAATGTAACCCTTGCCCCTTTTGTGTTTAGAATATTCTAATTTAGTCCTTCGACTATTTAACATATGTCAGTTTTATTAGAATATGTATTGTGTTGACGGTGATAGATTTATGAGATTTGAGGTATTTTATGGTTTATGGTGTATAAAAATCCTTTTTAGAGGTTATTATTATGTTATGTATGTTTCGGGTGTTGACCCGTGAATTGTGAGAAATGCCAAAGACACGTCTGTTAATGTCCAAATGACTTTTGGGGAAGTATAAGGTGTAAATATATCGTGTAAATACTCTACGTTAATGGAAAAGTATTTTTAAGGTGAATAAAAATGCTAATTAACTTTGGAAATATTTTTTGATCGCCTTTTATGAGTTTTAAGTGAACCCGACACGAAGAGAAAGACCGAACCCCTCTTGGATTCCAAATCGGACGAGTAAGGTCCTAGGGGGCAAGATGCCTATTTTCTAGCAAAGGTGTTTTTTTACTTAGTACCATTATATTCCCATTACCATAACATTCTTTTCATTTATCCATTTCATTTCAAAAAAAATAAAACACACACTAGTGTATGTGTGTGTTGTTCGTCCGACCAAAAGCACACACAAACACATACGTTTTCAATCTTTGATAAAAAAAAACATGGTGGTTTAGAGTATTTTAGGGGTGATTCTAGTGTTCGGGTATTCATTTAAACAACGTTCGGGTTATCCGGTTCGCGTCGAAATTTACTTTGAAGACCATTCTTGTAAGTCTTTCAAATTTAAATTTAACTTGTCCTTTTGTATAGTTAATGGTGCATAGATGTTAGTTGTACAAGTTGATCGTCGTAAAAATTAAAATTTGAAAACGAAATGAATGGAAAAGGGGTGTTGTTTGGCGTCGAACTCAAGAAAAGGAACAAGGGGGTTTTGTAAGTTTTGATATCGTGGTCGTGATGGTTGAAAAACATATATTTGTTATGTAGCTTATTTATATATAGGTTATTTTGGCTTATTTTTAAACTCGAATAGCTTATTTTGAGCTTATTAGCTCTCGGCAATAATAAGGGGTATAAGAAAAGTATTTTTGTTATTAATCTAGTATGTCGTATTTTTGCGGACTATTATTATAGCTTATGGTGATGACCAAATTCGATACGTAGCTTATTAGCTTATTTTAAGCTTAAGTATATAGATTTTGGGAGCTTATGGGCTCATGATAATGCCCAAATTTTACATGTTTTCTATGGCGTTATTTGTATATATTTTATCATTTCTCGTGAACTTTCGATACTTAATAGATTAAAATTGCTTGCAGGTTCACTTGAAGACATCCCGAGGTTAGATACATCAAAATCAAATACTTACACGTTAAGAAAACACATCATTCAAGAGAAAGATCAACAATCAAGCCCAAAGTGCCATTTGTGCGCCGCACTTACCATTTGTGCGCCGCACTTACCATTTGTGCGCCACACTTACCTTCAAGTCAAAGATAGTCAAATTCGCATTAACTCCACAAGTACGCTGCAAAATTTCCTTTGTGCGTCGCACTTCCCATCTGATATGAAGAATTTATGAAGACTTTAATGCTACTGCATTTACACCCTAAGTACGCCGCACATATACTCTTGTGCGCCACACTTACTCAATAAATATTTAATACTTATGCATTTAATTACCAAGTGCGCCGCACAATCTTTTGTGTGCGCCACACTTTTACCTGAATTTTAGCCTATAAATAAAGCCTCAAAATCTCTCATTTTGATATATCACAAGAACAAAAACCATCTCTCGCACAAACATCCATTCTTCATCATCCCATATAAACCCTTTCTCCAAGAATAAACACCTTATATTTTGGAGATTCAAGATCTAAGAATCAAGAACGAGGAAGAATATCATACTAGTATAAGCAATATAATGAAGTTTGCTATTGAAGCAAATTATGTTATGAACTCCTTAGCCATGAGAGGCTAAATCTCTCATGACTACTCGATGATGTTATGATAATGAATAAGTGTTTGGTATGATCATGATCTCTTTAATCTCAAGCTTATGTTGCAATCCTATTATATCTTATCTTGTCCATCTTTGCTTATCAACTTAAATTATATAATTATTTCGGAATAGGTCGAGAGACCCGTTATGATCTATGTGGTTTTAAAGATTT